>VXBI01010657.1:0-153481 GCA_013397375.1 Toxostoma redivivum
ATTTTTATTTTTTTTTTAATTTCCCCTGCCACTTGGGCTTCCGCGGATGTTTGGTTTGGGGAATATCAGAATAACCTCCGTGCGATAAGTTTGTTTCTGTGTCGATGTTCGTCTCGATTTTTTTCATCAAAGCAGATCGCGGTCAGTGTTTATCCTGGAAGGTGGCTTTCGGGAGAATGTGTTAGCTTTTTTTTTTTTTGCCTCCCTTTTCCTTTTTTTCTTTTCTCGTGTTATACGGGACTAGCGGAGGTACAAACAAGCAAGTTGAACAAAAAATGTTTCTGTTCATTTCCTCACAGATCATCCATTCTAACGACGGCAAAAAAATCTTAATGACTATGACCTTAGCAGCATGGGTAGCTGATTTTTCCCAATTATAAATCCCGTTAGTTTGCGGTAATGTGTGAGTATCAATATATAATTCATATTAAAAAGCATGATCCGTAATTATTATTCTTTTTTTTTTTTTTTATAAAAGTTGAAATCCATCATTTTCCACTGAGAGTGCTGCATCTGTCGCTTGGAGTGTTTTTGTCTCGCTGTTGCACAACAGAGGCTCTCCAGTCTTTAACCTAAAATGGCAGCTTTAATTTGACTGGGGCCCATTCATTGACAATGATAATAAAAAGGCTGAAAGCTAAATGTAGCTGGATGCTTGGGGCACGTATGCAGAACACTTTCCTATCCATCGCTGGGCGCTGCTAAAGAGAGGAACTTCCAAGCTCTCTAGTTTCCACCGTGAAAGTTTCCAACACTTTTTTTTTTTTCTTATTAACAAAACAAAAATAATAACTAAAAAAATCACATTGCTCAACATAGACCATATTTTAGATGTCCAGGTTGCTTACAAACTTAATGGTGAGGTGATAGTTAGGGAGAGCTCCTTTGAAGACGTCTGCATTTACCAGCAGCAGAAAAATTCTAGTAATAAGTTCTAAAATAAGATGCAGTCTGGGGGAAAATGAACCATTTCTTTCTGAGGTTTGTAACAGGTGATCAGAACAATTACATTCTGTATATTTTCCTATCTCCAGCTACTAAAAGTGGGGAGTGTTTCTTCTTATTTGGTGTTGTGAATGTGCTCAGGGTTTTGCAGAGATCCATTTGATAGTGTACTATTTTCCTCTAGGTAAAAACCACAACTGCTTGGAAAAAGTGATTATTTTTGGTCCTAGACATAATGTGAAGTTTGAAACAGTTTTACAAAACAAAATTTCCCCTACTAAAGTATTGGTGAATGCCACAGATTCACACATCTTGTCCTGTTTTTCTGTTAACCTGAACTGCTTATTTTCAGTCTCTTTTGAGCTGTTTTTAGTAAGAAATTTATAAATATCATTATTAAAGCCATTGCACAGGCTCCTCTAAGAGTATTAAATGCTTGTAATTGCAAGTGTAACTGAATTACTGATTCACTGATACTAATTGGATAATCATATTTGACCAAATATCTTACTAAATATTTAACAATGTGATGACATTTCTGTTATTGCTTGTAAATCCTGGTTACATTATTTAAACAGGGGGAAAAGCCTCATGTTTGTAACCCAAAATTATTTTATTGCGTCTTCGGTAATGAAGGAAAGTTTCGATCACAGGCAAGGATCACACAGTCCTTTAAGGAAAATAAAAATTCTTAGGGATGTTGCATTGTAACAATGTCAGTAAAAACGAAGTTTAGTGGAATACTCTTGTTGCAATCAAAACAATATGCAGTGATGGGAGATTTCAGTTGTGACCAGTTTCTTTTGGGTTTGGTTAATGCAGAAACCTGACGAGTTGTGTCAAAGGAGCACTGTAAAGGTTTCTCTGTCCATGTGGAGGGGTCAGGTAACCTGAATGTAGTTTTTTTTCCACGTGGATTATATATTTCAGTTTTGAAATGAAAAGCTCCTGATGAATGTTCACAGTATTTCCCGTTAACGCTCAGATAATATTAGGACTTTTATAAGATGCAAAATGAGTTGTTTGTGAGTCCAGGTGGATCAGGCCGATGGCAAAGCTGCAGGCAGTGTACTGAAGAAAGATGTGCTGCTCGATCTGGTCTTGGCAGGGTGGGTGGGTGCCATGGTCAGCGGGCCTGTCCTGACCCCACACAGGGAGGCTCTGTGCCAGGTCTGTGCCCCACAGACAGAGGCTCTGGGGCAGGAGAACCTGCAGCGTGAGGATACAACAAAACCTAAACAAAGACAACCTGGACATGATTTTCTGTAAAGCTGGAAAGGCCTAAGTAATAGGGGCTTCTTAGGTTTTCCCAGAGCTGCTAAAGTATGGAAGTGAGGCTGCGTTTTGCCATGTCCAAGGCATCCTAAAGCAGCTGACTCTCTGTTCATACGCTGTTCATAGCGTATGGTGTGATAGGTAGAGGTTGCTAAGGTGGGAGAAGGTGGAAAAAAGTAACCAGAAAGAAAGATGGTGGAAATAAATGCAGGTGTCTCCTTGAATCCTCTGCCTTACCTCTGTCCCTTATTTCCCATTCATTTCTTCATTAATTTTCAGATGGAAAGTCTTTAGAATGTGCTGGTTGGTATTTGCTCTTGTGAATCTAGCTTTATTCAAAGAAATGTGTGTGGCTAGCAAGGGTACAGGCAACTGTGTGACAAATGGTGCGTGTGTCTGAAGGTCTTCCTTCCCCAGTTCCCTTAAATCCTCACTTCCAAACCCTTAAGAATTTGTCCGCTGTGAACAAATCACTAACTGCTCAGATTTATGAGCTGGTTAACTGATGCCCATAAGTAATATGGGTGATACTTTTATGTTACTTTAATGTTCCCTGTATACAAGAGAAAACTGCAAATTTTAGTAAATAATTAAACTGTCTTTCTGACAAATGAGCCTTTTGTCTGTAGGTGAGGCTTTAGCCTTCACTTTTCCGACAAAAAAGTTACTGTATTAATTTAGTTTCACCACTTAGCTATCAATTTAGCTATTAAGACAGACATTAACTCCATCGTTTCTCATAATTTATATTTCCGTGAATAACTTGTTAGCACAAATACAAACTACTGGATTTTAATGGAAGAAAGTCTTAAATACTGTCTATATTGTAGCAGTGATAAAAAGGCAAAGGGAAACTCCAACTATTATGCAATTTTTAAAACTCTTTCAGAGGAAGGAGTGAGGTGCAATATGCAGAAACATCCTATGTTTTTATTACGGTTCTGATGAGATACTGAAACCTGGTGGAAGTTTTCCTCCTTATTTCTTTCCACCCGCACAATCTGACTAACTTTCAGTGATTCGCATCTTAGCCAACTTCAGCGGTCATGGAAATACCGCGTTGTAGTTACGCACTAAAAATCTTTCTTGGAAAATGAGGTTGGAGGGCATGATGCAGAAAAGAAAAAGGAGGTTATGACCTAAAGGACACATTCCAAGAGCCCAGATATGACAACAAAGCTCTTAAGGGTATTCTTAAGTATATAAAAGCTGATTAGCTCTTAGCTTCCAACATTGTGACATGTAAACATGCACCTAGAAGAAGCCAAACCAAAACCAAAGATCTTTGTGCTGCTACTTGGGTTCTTCTCAGAATGCTGCTCAGTAGCAGTTTCTAAACACTATTGGTTGTTTTGCTGCCCTTATGCGAAATGCATTCTCCTTTTAAAAAGAAAAAAAAGGAGGGATGCAACTTAAGATTTTCTTTTAAAAGCTGGTATTCAATGAAAGAGTGCTAGTTACCACAAGCTACTGTTTTAGTAGAACATTGTAACACATGACTTTAAAAGCTTATTGGCATATGGGAACTAACAAGAAGCCCTTGCTGGCATGATGTAGGGCTTGCTTTGCTCTGTAGTGACCTATATAGCTATTTTGGGTGTGGTTTTGCTTGGCTTTCATGGGAGCTGAGTCCAACCTTCTCTGACATAGACAATTGCTGTGATGAGAGGGCCTTGAGGGGAATGGTGGGGAATAAATAACTTTGAGAATCAATTGTCTGGAAAAAGTCATTGCAGCCAAAATGTCTGCCCTCTTCCTAATGGTTCTGAGGGGAAAATAAAATTTCACATATATGGTCCTAGATCCTAGAGGTTATTCTGTTCAGGTTTCATTTAAATATGAGCTTCTGTTTGGGGAGAGCAATACAGCAACTTATCTGCCTGGGAGTAGCTGGCATGTGGCAAATCCAGTGCTGGATAGTTTTGGAAGCACTTTATTTTAATGTCCTTGAGCCACTTTTTCAGCTGAGCTTTTTGCTTTCTGCTAGAACTTCAACAGGTAGTTGGCTTTAAATATCTTGGTGATTTTGAAAGAAATTGACCTCCCCACAGTTTTTTTTAATATCTATCTACAAAGGAAGTGTCACTTAAAACACTTTGTGGAGGTGTACATCAGATGTACAAAGTATGATTCCTTCTGTGCAGCAGAGGCAGACCTGCTCTGAAAACAAAACTTTTCATTTCTCCTTCCTGCCCATTCTACTCCCCTCCCCCCAGCTTTCCCATAGGTTTTATTCCTCTTCATGTTGTGCCTTTCCTGTTGAGTTTTTAATCTTTTTTCCCATTCATACTGCTTTTTGTTTGCTTAGTGGAGTTGTGTTTTCTTGCCAGCCGATGATTAGGATATGTGGCAAAATAAATATGTGTTTCAACTCCTAATAATGCTGCTTTCTACCCAAACCATGGGGAGGGCTGGCTGGCTGCACCAAAGCTTGATAAAGTCTCATGTTAGTCCCTGGTTGCTTTTATGGCAAGGGGATGAGTGGCAGCAGACAGCCAGAGCAGGGGGCTTCCCAAAGGTTCCTCATGACCCTTTGAATAGGAAAATCCTCTTGTTTCAAGTTTTGTTTTCATGAAAGTGACATTCCCCCATCTTTTAATAGTGGATAGATAGAGCTGTAGTGGTCTCTTTTGTTCTGTGCACTGAATAGTTGTGAGTGGGGAGGGTCTAGTTCCATGACAAATTTGAAATGGGCATATCTGTTGTGGGCTATCCCTTACCAAACAGAAACTTGGGGTATGGGGAGGAGCACCTGAAGGGATTGTGATATTTTTGAAAGAAATAGAGGAGCTTTGGAGACTTGGAACTGTTACCAGTGGTAAAGCAGATCAGAACATGGAGCAAGGCCAAGGAAGACTTTAATAAAGGCACTTTTGTCCTCGGTCTTAAAATAGGAAGCCTATGGATTTATTTACAGGGTAAACAGGATTTGTTAAGTGGGTAGTCACTACATGCAAAGGAATACTGTTCATTCTTTGGGAGAGAATTCAGGTGAAGACTAAAGCTGAGCTGAAAACTGGAATTTTAGAAGTTTAGACATCAGTAATAGGACAAAACATGGAGAAAGTCTTCATCATAGAAAGCATTGAGGTAGGTCGTGCTGTTCTGGGAGAAATGTGCTCTTACATAACAGAAACTGAGAAACTCGGTTCAAGCCTTTGGTATTAACTTGGATGAGCTAGTAAGTGGGAAGTCTGAGTTGATGACAAGTTATGAGAAAATATTCTTTGCTTCAAAGAGGATCCATCAATGTAGCTGTTGAGATTGAAATCCAAAGCTGAAATGCTACTTGGGAAAGTGTCTTGCAGGACAGTGCACGTCAGTCTGTACTGTAGAGAATGGCAGTTTAGTATTTCTTCAAGTTGAAGATTAACAGCCAGAAAGCCAATACAACTGATGTGGTTTGTAATGCTTAATAGAAGGAGGATTGAGGGAAGGAGAGTGAGTAATGATGAGGCTAACAGATGTTCAAAAATCAGTCTGATAAGGCTGAGATAAAAGTGCATGAAGGTGAGAGACTGGTAAATTTCAAGGACGCATCTTAATGAGTTCAGGGTATAACAAAACCTCACCTGTTCCTGGACAGGAGAGCCTATCTGAAGTCCAGGAATTAGGCATCCCAAGTATCCTGCTGCTTGAAGTTCTGTATTCAAATTTGTATTGTTTTCTCATGTGGGATAAGAAAAACTGAAACAACCATAACTGCAGTTACTGTCTTGAAATGAGATCTAAGATTAGGATTTTATTTTTTCATCATAACTGTCTGGTATATATCTAGGCAAGTCCTGTGGGTTTTTGAGAATGTGCTTGGGTTTGTGCTGCTTCTGGACTGAAGTAGGTGCTTGTTGGATTTGGTGGCTTATTGGAAGGCAAAAAGCAGACAGCTCATCATCTCCAGCTCTTAGTTTGAGAGGTACCAGGATTATGTTGCTAGTTCCTGGAAAGATCAGGCAGCTTCACAGGGTGGTGTAGTTGTGTCAGGGTAGATTAAAGGAAGGCCCTCTGACGTAGTAGCCAGTGCCTATGTGAGTTCAGATTCCTTTAAACTCTGATGCGGGGATTCTCACTAAGAGTTTAATTCTTGCCTTGAGTGGTTTTTACCATGAAGAATTAAACTGGGAGTTTCTAGTAAGCAATTTAATATCTCTCTTGATTTAGGAAGGAATCATTCAGAAAGTTAGTTAAATAGGGGTTTCTGGACTGCCTCAGGATGTTAGTCTGGGAGAGAACTGCTAAGTAATTCAGTTTATTTGCCAGTACCATGGTGAGGTGTCTGCTGTGCTTTGCATTCACTCAGCTCTGTAAGTGGGGTACAGCCTCACTCATCTTTACTTTATTCATCATTCTTTCATTGGGGGGAAGTGAATAAGCAGGCTTCAGCTTCACTTCCTCCTTATTTCTGTATTGATCTCTACAAAGGTGCATTGTCATTTTCTGTTCTTTTTTTTTTGTACGGAAGTGAAATGTGCTTCTTTAATTCTGTTGTTATCTTTACAGAGGTTACTGAAAAAAATTTTCCTGTTTCACCTGCATTTCTCCTTACTACAGTTCTGCAGTATTCCCCAGCCCATGCTGTCTTCTCTCACAGAAGTGATTCTTAGTGAGCATACTTATATAGTTCAAACAGGATTTGAACCTTGTGGCAGCCATGCTGAAGGAAGGGGTTGTTTCATAGAAATGGCATGGCTGTTGGAGGAATCAGCTTGTTACAGGTAGCACTAGAACAGAAACATAGAAACATATCTTACAGCTTGAGTCCAATAATCTTTGTAGTATGTGTTAGTCTTAGAAGTTGAGCATATTAGATGTTGCACTGAAACTATTAAAAAAAAAAAAAAAAGAAAAATGGAAGAAGGGTGTTTGTGTGGCTTTTTAGTTACCATGGCTAGAATTAGAGAAATGCTGTTGTTAAGGTGACTGAATTCTTGAATGATGAGTTCTCAGGGAAGTAAGTTAAGGCCTCACACCCCCCTGCTACCCCCTGCCCAAACCATGACTACTTAATTTTGGGACGTTAAAAAATAAAACCTTGGCTACAGATAAGATGGCAGGTGAAAGCAATTGCTTCCATAGCTCTTCTCATAAGAAATTTCCCTGAGATTGTGATTTAAGAGATTAATCTCCTTGATCTCTTTCTCTTCTTCACCTTTCTCTGTCTCCTCTCTGAAAAGAAACCAGGATGCTTACCTTTCTGCCTGCCTCTCTGGATGGACAGCCTTTGGCTTGTCACTGTTTCACATGTGACTTCCTTGAGATTGTCACATGACCAGTGGCACAACTGGACTGTGCAGTATGGGGCTGGTTGGGCAATGAAGATTTTGGCTGTCTGAGGAACTGGACTAGGAGGGGTTCTTAGAGCTGGATATTAGTGTCAGCTGGGATGCAGGCTGTGTGCCTGAACTTATCCCCTGGTGAGGCTTCTGGGATCTGCTGCTGTCTTCCTTTGTGTGCCAGTGTGTCACTTGGAGTTCAGTGGTGTGTTCTGTGGCTGCTCAACATTAAGATTTTTGGTGGGAAGCTGGTAGGGTCAGGAAGGCTAAAAATCCCATGTCTAATTTGACAAGGTGTGACAATGGTGGTGTTTTGGGGCAGGATGCTTTTTCTCTTCAGCCTATACTGGAAGCAGCTGTTTCTGTGTTGGGGAGCCTCCAGGTAGGCAATGAAGGTTGAATAGCAAGATCGATTCAATGTGGCTGTGGGAGTGATACATTTGATACACCTTGACTTCTCTCTTCTGGAGTGAAACAGTACATCCACAGCAGGCAGTCATCACATAGGGAGGCAGATTGATCCATGGACAGAAATCACTGGGCAGAAAGCCTGGGGACTAGGCAGCTGTAGCACCTGCTTCCACCTTGTTGGCTTGACTGTCTCCTTCCCTCAAGGTACTTTCTTGTAGGCACATAAGCTGTCATCTGGTAGGTTTATTTTGGATACTGGTGACAAAAGTTCTTGCTCTTTTCTGCTAATCCAAAATACTTGTTTCTCCATCATAATGCTTACTGAGATTGGCGGTTGTTCCCAGGGTTGCTTTTCTTTCTGTTTTTGTTTTTGTTTTTTTTGTTTGTTTTTTAAATTAGAAAACAACATCCCCAAAAACTAGAGTGAAATCTGCCCAGCTTTCTTCACCTTCCTTGTCTAGGGTATCCTTATCTTGATATTATGTTTGTAAAAACTTTTTTTCTTCTGACAGAGTATTATACTTAAATCTGTGTATGAGTGCTTTTTTTATTTTTAAATTTTTTTTTGTATGATACCTTTTTTGTAGCTCTGAAGGTAGCTGAAAAATGTTGAATGTTGTCTTGTGGTCCATCTAATCATTTGTAAGTCAGGGTATGGTTTTAGAAATGCAGTGAGCTAATTTAACCGGACATTGTTCTGAAAGGAGAAGTTTCCTCTCTGCCTTTGTCCCCCTGCACCCTTCCTCACAACCACATGGCTCTGCTACTTTTTTTCGTCAGCAGTGCTTGTCAGGTCCTTCTGTGAGCCACTTTAGTTCACCAAAATGGCAGAAAAATAACTCTGTAAAATGGAGAGCATTTTGCTGTTGTAATGAATCAAACTGGCTCATAAAAGGATCTGATGAACACCAGAGCTGGTACTAAGGACGAGGGGGGCCGCTGGCTTGGAGAGCAGCAAGTCCTTTTCATCTTTTCATTTTGGTGGCAGTGAGCAAGTGGATTGGATCAGTTGCCTGGGAACCTTCATGGGAGAAAGAGAAATAGAGTAATCATCTGTGAAGCAAAGGACATGAAAAGAAAAATGTGCTGGCCTGAGTTAAAATGGATATTAAAATTTGTTTATTCCGTTGATGCTATGGATTGCATGCTATAAACAATTTGTTAGAATTAATAATCCACTGCCCAGAAATCAGTTTTTCTCTTCAGGTAGGAAAACAAAAGCCTGAAAGATTTACTAATGCATAAATAACTTGTTTGCTCTTTCAAATGTGGAGTATTTAATCTTTGAAACTATTTGTTCACAAGAAAGAGGGGGTTGTTGTTGGTTTTGGGTTGGTGGGTTTTGGAGGTTTTTTCTTTTGCAAGCTTGAAATCCTCCATTAGGCTCATCAGCTTTGAGTCAATTTGTCTGTCTCAGATTTTATCAAGTCAGTGTTGTTTCAGTGTCATCAAGTTTCATCAGTCAGTAATTCAGTTGGTTCCGTTATTCAGAGTATTCCCAACTATTTACATTTTCCTGCTGGTTTGAGATGGAATGAGTGCTTGGTCCTAGTAGGTGGCTGAGGCTGTTACTTCTATCATAGTCTTAAGCTTTCTGATAGTGAAATGAATGCACTCCTACTTGTTAAAATTGGTGGAAAAAAAAGTACATTGCAAGTCAAATAACTTGCTGCTTAGTCACTTCTGTAATACTGTGCTCTTGCTGCTCTCCAGAGAGAGAAATGGGCGGTTTACACTGTGTATTTTAGCAGAGGAATGAACACCTTTTACAAAAAGTCAGGGATTCTGACTGCAGCTTCTGCTCAATCCACCTGTCAGCTTGAGGTGACTCTTTCAGCATAGCAGCAGTGTGGCATTAGAAGCTGCTTGCTTTCTGAAAAGCCCTGGCTTTTTTGTCAGCTTACTTGTCTACATTGCCTGCAGTGTGACAGAAAGGAACTTCTTGGCAGGTGGAAGAGTGGAAGCTCATGCTTCCTATTTTTCTATTTTTCTCAAGATTTGGGCAATTGCATGTATGTTAATAGAAGGTAAATTCTTGCCATAGTTACGAAAAAAGCAAACCTTCATGCAGTGCACCTTCTAGATTCCTTTCCTTGGGTTTTACATGTAAAAAATTCCTTTTCAGGATCTACGGGGGATGGCAGGAGGTGCAGGAGAGGGGATTTACAAATTCTATCTTATGGGCATTGTAAACTGAGTTTGGTGCAAACTGTGAGGAGTGGTGGCCCTGACTAGCGTTGTGTGTGTTCAGAGTGAATATTCTAGTTACTAAAAGCAGCTTGTTTACATTAGGAATTGTATGTGCTAGCTCTAATGGGCTTTAGGAAGCCCAAAGCACAGCTGTAAAACATCTGTCTCTGGGACCAGATCTTGTCTGTCTGATGAGTTGTTGTCCTTCGTTTCATGTTCAGATTTAGGCAAGAAATAAAACTTTTCTTTTTTTTGTTTTATTAGAAAAGTTCTTCAGCCATCCTTCTTGAAGACTGATTTGTACTTGAAAGGCTATCATGCTGTTGTCTTGAACACAGAACTTAAAATAGTGACACAGTATTAACTTAACTCCACTTCCTCTTTAATCCGATCATCTTGTTGCTATATGACCTTACAACACCTTAATTTAAAGGCTGCTTATTCCAGTGGATTACATTTGGAGGTGTCTGGTGTGGTAGGCCTTGCTGCAGGAAGGGCTTAAAAGGAACTTAAGCATTGCCTCAAAAAAAAAACCAAACCAACAAACCAAGGTGTTGCAACAGGAGCAGCGAGGGTATTTTTCCACTTTGGGATGCTTACAGTTGCTGATATATGGACAAAGCTTGCTCTGTCCAAAGAGCAGGAGGAATTTGAGAGCATATAGTTCTGCTGTACCATAAGAAAAGGTACATTCACTTCCAGTGAATGAATTTGATGCTTCTTGTCTTAATTACACATGGAAGTGTTAGAAGGCAAAATATCCATTTAGTTCATGCATTTCTGAGCACTTGGATGACTTTTCTTCTTTTCAAGGCTGGTGACCTGAGCAGGTGGTTGGAAGCCAGGACCTGAAGTGCTACCCCAAACTGGTGTGCCAGGTTCATACTGATGTGCTTTATGTCTGCCATATTGGGATGTATAATAGTTGCTGATTATCAAGCAGCACTCAGCAGAGGATCTTGGTTCTTTACCAAGTGTTAATTCTGTCTTGCTACTGCTATTGTGAAGTAGATAAATGCCGTCCTTAAAAGGAGAGTTGGTCTGACATTCAGCATTTAAAAAAAAAAAATCTCTCTTAAATCTGTGTCTGAACAGCCTGCTATTTTTCAGAATTTGTCTTCTTCCTTTAAATATTTTCTTAGGAGTAAATTCTAAACAATTGTATTTTGTGTATTGAGTTTAGGAACCTTAAGCTTCCTCCTTGTCCTATACAGTTTCTTAAACTCTTCAAAATAGTCTGCCATAATATGTTGAGCTTTGGCTTAGCAGTAAGGAAGAGTTCAGAGAGTGTACTCTCTACTCTGTGCTAGTAGCCATTTTGACTCACATTTTCTGTCAGGTTTTTCTTCCATATCAAGTCAGGTATTTAACCTAACTAAACTGAAGCCAAACAGATTATCTATTGGGTGTGATCTGGGGGTTATGGTGAGTTTTACTGAACCTGTGAAAACTTTGATAATTTAGAGTCCTTGAAAAGGAACCACTGGCATGTTCTGTTTTGTCTCTGACAGAGGTCTAGCAGAAGGTCTGTTCTAAATTGGGAATATGCTGCTGCCTTCAAGCTTGGGCTGTGCTCAGCACAGAATGGCAGCAGCATCTTCCATGGATTGGAGAAAGTGGGGGTAGGCTGGAAGTTGCAGAGAGACTGGGTTCTTCCATTGCTTACTAAAGCAATTGCTGTGCCTTCTGTATTTGCAGAGGGAAAATTCTGTACCCCCAGTTCAGGAGATGGGCATGGTCCCCACTTTACAGGTAATAGAGAGGGCTTGTTTTCAGCAGCTAAGACGTTGCACAATGACTTGTGGATTGGAACCGAGGATTGAATTCAGTCTTCCAGTAATTCCTTTAAGTACTTAACCTAAATATGTTGTAGTTATTTTAAGTACTTTTTTATAACAGTTGTAAAGCTTCAGGCCAGTGCTTTGAGCTGATATTATCTTTTACAGCTGCTGTTTAAACCAGGAAAATTATGAAAAATTTAATTTTTTTACCACTAAGTGCTGTTTTTAAGTATTTTTCCTTCAAACATGAGGAGATTGTTTTAATAAAAGTTCAGTATTCCCAAAATTTCAGTGTATAACACAACTTCGATTTGAGTTACTAAAACCACACTTTTTTGAGTTGTTAAAAAAATGAGCTTAAAATCCACTGTAGGTACTGAGTGCATCCAGAGATGTACTTTATGTGCTATAGTATTTAGTATTATCAGTGTTTCTCTTTCCTTTTTTACTCCTTTAAGAGGTTACAACCAGATCATAAACTCTCTGAATTTTCTTTCGTTGGAATAGGGATAATCTTTTATACAGGATTGGTAGAATTTCAGCAGAGTCTGATACAGTTTTGGGTGTCCTTGTCTCTCTCATGTTGTGGTCCTCTAAAGTGTTGTAATCTTGCTCACATTCTTGAAGTACTGGAACATGGACTGAAATACAGTGTCTTCATGAAAGGAGGGTGAAATGTTATACTGGAAATGGTGTATTATTGAAGTAGCATAGTTGTCAACACCTATTAAAACTGTTGCAAATATCATCTTTCTTTTTTAGTACCAGAGGTCTGAATCCTATTTCATAGCAACCAAGGTGTAGGCTATCCAGAAACAGAACAAGCCCCTTAGCCTCCACAGCTCTGCTGCTCATAATTGTCTTGGAAAAAGTGATAGGTAATGCTTAATGAATTTCTCTTGCATGAATTCATCTAGTCTTCTCTTGGTCTGTGTAAACTCTTGGCTTCCACTGGGACTGTGGCAATGAGTTCTGCAGCTTAAGTACACATTGTATGAAGAACTGCTTCCTTCTATTTGTTTTATTTTGAACCTACCAGCTGCTAGTTTTGTTTGATGTTCTCTAGTTTCCTTGTTAAAGGAGGAGAACAATGGTTCACTGCGTACCTATCTCATGCTGCTCTTGATTTCATAAACTTTTTTATTCTCTCCCTGCTTGGCCCTTCTTGAGGCTTCTGAAAAGTATTCAAATGCCTCTCACCCCTCTCTGGCCCATCAGTAATTTTAATTTTGAATGGAGGTGAGAAGAGCACACATGGTCACTGCAGCAAGGTATAAGCACCTCATAGACATGCATATCCCATTTCTTGTACAATTCTGTGCATTTCTTTTTTGTGATCTCTTTTTTCTTAAACATGCTTAGTGTACTGTTTACTCTTCTGACAAATCTTGTTTTTCTAGATTATTAATTCTAGCTCCCAAATCATGTCAGTAAATGGGCTCAGTAAAATGTATGTAAAACCATCAGATTGTATTTTCTATGTGCATTGTTATCTGTTACCTTCCACTGCATCTCCTCTGCAGTTTATTATACCTTCAGTGAGTGTGATGAAGGTCTGCTGCTTACTGCATAGTTGATTTTACTTTTTGGCAAAATGAACTTGTTAATACTATTAGCAAACTCACTTCAAGGTTCACCTATTTCTAGATCTTTTATGTGCATGCTGTCAGTGCAGGTCTGGAAAGGAGTTGGATGATGTTTCCTAATGTTCCTTTCCTAGTTTGAACTTGTTACTTTCATCCATGTGAAGCTCTTCCCTCCTTTGCTGTTGTAGCTTAGTTCCTTAGAACCACTGCTGGAGGACCTTTGTTCAGCAACTGGTATGTGTTTTGGTCATCCATGTTAGCTCAGACTTTGGCTACTTATCAATTGCTTCCGTGAAATCTCCTGTACTGGTAAGACAGGACTTTGCTGTGGGAAAACATCAGTGTCACTTCTGTAGTCTGTACTTCATTATGTGCCTGTTTTTCTTCTGTTTCCAACTTACTTGCCCTGATGGGACATTAGACTTGCTGGACTGTAGTTCTGGGCAGGCTAAAAGTATGACTGCCTTTCAAAACTGATGCACCCTTGGCAACAAGGCAGTGCTGGAGCCCAGGATATTATGTGGCATCGTGGACAGATATGCTATTTTATCCTTCAGCTCCTCACAGCTCTTGGTGAATGCCATCCAACTCTTGGTGAACACATTGGTGACTTGCTGCTGTTTGCTTTGGTTTGACTAAAACTACCTCTGAGGATTTATGTGCCAAAAAAGGTGGAAGTTTGCCTTAGCTTCTCCAATGAGAGCAGATGCAGAAAACTTGTAATTTTTATTTTCTTGGAAGAATTCTTTCATATCTTGGTTATATGTTAGTCCAGTGGATTCTCTAGCAGTCTTCATATACCTGGCATTTGTGGAAGGACATTTTATGACTTTGCCCCTCTAGGAACATATCTTTGTTAGCAAATTTACTTGCTAGTTCCTTTGGTCCAACTTATTTCCCTCTTCTTGAGAAATGTTCTTACTGATAGCCTTCTCAGCTTGAGGTTTAACTGTGATGCATTTTTGCCTCACGTCTCTGCATTTTCAATATAGTATTTTTGTCTGCTGTCTGTAAACATTTTGTCTAACTGCCTGATTTTGTTTCTCTTACCAAACTTCCTAATTTTAATGCTTTTTTTCTCTTTGAAAGCAAGCATTCCAATGATGCATTTTTGTTGTTTATTCCTGTTTTAGGAATGCTAAGCTTAAATATATTTAATGGATTTCATTAGCAGTAGCTATGAATCGTGATAAAGTTAGGTCAAATATGACAGGAACAAATCTGAATCGTAATATAATTTAATGGATGTTTAAATAGTCTGTGTTCTAGTTAAAATGTGGCAGTGTTGCCCTGTGTGCTTCAGTGTAACTTCATATAAATAGTTTAATACATACAGTTTAAATGCTTTTATACTGTGATTTCTTCTTGCCAGCAAACCGGTCACCTTACCAAGTTGTACAAGTGGGATGGAAATTTATTTTGAATGCCACTGATTTATTTAGGAATGAGACAAAGTATGTGACTGTGTCCTTCAGTTATAATTCCCCATCAACTGTAAATTGATGCATTTGTTCAAATATGCAGTACAAAACAGTATTACAATCAAGTTGCAGTCATCATGGGAGCCATAACTTCTACTTTTCTTTTTCTTGGCTCTCTGCGTGAAAAACTGTACTGTAGTATATTATTTAATTGTTTAGTACTGAGGTCTCTCTGTTTTATCATAGTATGTGACATGCTACAGTACCACTCTGTATAAAAACCTTTGGTGCTTGAAGAAGTGGTGGAACAGTAAGAGTTTATTCATGTCTTTATGTATAAGTGTGTGAGCACCATATTTAGAAGAACTTCTGCACAAATAATAACCACTTCATACTGCAGGATTTTTGAGAATTATGTTGCTTTGCTTAGCTGAGAATGACTTGGAAAGACATAAGTCTATAAATCTGAAGTCACAGGCATCACTGTTACTTCTGTGTTTAATTTGATAACTTGTATTAGGGAAGAGGCTCTCCTGAAAGTTACTCACTCTTTCAAAGTAGTCCGTAACATGCATTCACACGGTATTTTAGCATAAGCAACTGAAATTTGAGGAATGTTATACTATAGTAATGGAAAAAAATGTTGGCTATATTAAGAGCATAAAATATTTAAGAACTCATGGTCATGAAAGTAGGCAAACTGGTTTTATGGAGAAGCAGCAGTTACGTTTTCAAAATAGATGCTCTGAAGGATGCCAAGCATAAGTTCATAAGATGAAGAAATAAACAGAATTTTAAAAGAGGTCTTACAAAATTAATTTTTTCTTTAACAGGAATGCAGGTGTCATGAAAGGCTTGTGCCTATTTCAGTTGCTGAGGAGTCATGATCCTGCTTTGCTAAGTTAATATTTAAGCTTTCTCATGAAGTCTACTACAGCTTCTAGATAGCATGCCATATGTACAAAATAAACTCATCGGTTGTTTTGCTTTCTATTTAAAAGTTAAATTGCAATCAATTTCTGTACAGGTAAATTTGTTGAGGGTAACAGGAAAAGGAACTATGCAGAAATACAGGGTTTGTTTTAAGAAAGAACTTAGAAGAATTTTAGGATGTGGTCATTTCTTAGTTCAACTAAGACAAGCAAAGCACCTCAGAGAAGGTTGAGAGGTGGTTTTCTGTTTGCAAAGAAAAGGTTGGTAACAGAATTTGAAGTAACAAGAGTTGAAACTAATCCAGCCTAGACACAATTAAAAGAAGTGTGTTCTGGCATGGTAAATTCTCTTAGGTGGTGTTTAGTGAATGGCTGCTCTTGCCATTCATTTTTATATCTCTTCCTTAATTAATGCATTTTGAATTTAGCCTCCTAAGTAACTTTCATGAAGAATAGAGGGGAGATCTAGAATTTGTTTAAAAGCAGCGTAGTTGTGCAATAGTAGGATGTATCTCTGTTATTGGAAGATCACAAGCTATCAGTCATTTAGCACTGAGTTTTAAATTGAATAGGTGCTTTTATAGGCTGATTTATTAGAATGCATTGCTTATAGGCTTGTTGAAAAATGTCACTAGCAAATTTGATGTGAAAAAATGGCATGAGCACAGTTGGGGATTTTGTCATGGCCTATGAATTGCAGATAAGCAAAACGAAATGCTGTAATGCTGTTGTTTTCTCTTTTAACCTCTTTGTCCCCTATCCACCCCTACATACAGGATTTTGAAAGTGGCACTGGGAAGGGAAAGAAGATCTTAATCTAGTAGCATGAATAAAGCTATGGATTTTAGGTTTTTTGCCCAAATTTCTTTAATCCTTCTCAAAGGCATATATCACTTGTGTTCCCTCCATCCCCAGCAATAAGGCAATATCTTCTGGGGGCTTTTAAAATGCCACCTTTCTGTTCACCAAATACATTTTCCAAATAAGTTTGGTGTTGATGATTTAATGATCTTGTTAGTATTATCCTAATTTTAATCAAAAGGGTGTATGTGTTGATGAATGGCATGAGATGAAATCATGTGCTTTGTTTTAGAGGACTGGAACTAAATGATCTTTAAGGCCCCTTTCAACCCAAACTATTCTTTGATGTTGTGGTCTGTGAAACAATTATGCCTTAGCAGAATAGAGTCTCAATGTAAGATTTGTTATAGGATAAAATCAAAACTGACTCTTTGACAGGAAGTTGTCAGTTTTCCTTGCTTTTTCAAAGGCATAGATACATATTTATCCTTCTAGTCTACTCTTAAGTTTAACTACAGTAGCAAACTCCTGGAAATTTTATGTGGAAAGCACTTTAAAAATGTTTATAAAGACGGACAGTTCCACCATGGTTCTGATGCCTCCTTTCCACCTTCTCCATATGATTATTGATCTGAATCAGACATTTTTCCATGACATGGCCACATATTCTTAGTAATGAGATAGATAAGGATAAGAAGTAGGAATTTAATTGTCTGTTTCTGTGTAAGCATAGTTTCTGTATGATAAAGAATGATTTTTTTTTCTTTCCTCTAGTCTCCTTTTACTCATGTTTGTCTAGAAAAGAAACAGTCAAACTGCCAGTTAAATGTTTTTCACAGAGAAGTAGAAGAATAATCTGGGCATTTATGTATTGGGCACAAAAGAAAAATTATTATCTGAATATTCAGGTAGATTCTCATGTAATACAAAGAATTTGCATGTTGGAGTAACTTCTGAAAAGCACATAAGTGCGAGGAAAAGAAAAAGGCAGCAAACCAGTATGCCAAATTTGAGTGGGTAAGCAAGTTGGGGCCTTAAGGTGAAGGGCCTGGATAGTTTCAGAATATGTGGACAAGATTAAGGGAGGTGTGTTTAGAATTGGTAACACTGTTGACACCAGTGCTACAAACACTGCTTTTCTTATAGATTGGAGTCCCATCCATCACCTCTAGCCATTTCCAAAAACCAAGAGATCTGCATTGTCTTACCATATTCTGTCTTCTGATAAATTTGGTAAATCTAGCTATTCTTCTAGAATATCATTACTCTGTGAGATTACGAAGTTGCTGTGCATTAACTTAGGAAATCCTTCAAATGTTTAAATACACGCATCACTGGCATTTTCTGTGTTAGAACCTGAAAACTTTGTATTAGGTTCTCTTGTGTTTTGCAATTTCTCTAAAATATTTGTGGAATTAGTACCTTGGATCTTCTGTGTAATTAACAGCATCCCTAAAAGTGATCTGTGAAGGAAAGATCATTGGTTGGGTTTTGTTGGGGGTTTTTTTGAGATGAACAAAATCTAAACTAATACATGTTGTGAAACTTAGACCAAGTCAAGGTTTCCTTAACATGAAATGTCATTCACTGGAATTAGACTGATTATGTAGTGAAGCTTCTGTTTTAAAATACAGGTACTTTCAACAGTGGAAGGTTAAAAATGGTATCTAGAAATATGCTTCTGTTATCTTGAAATATGTCTTGAGTCAGCAGCTAAGTCAAGTTCTGGTTTTGAAACCTGATAGATCCTAGCCTCTGGTATTCCTTCAAATAAAACTGTCTTTTGCTTAGAGATTAGACATTCGGAGCTAGTCATAGATGTGAGCTTTGTGAAGTTGCAAAAGTGAGGCTCGGATTACAGAGCCAGAAATCACTCTGTTAGAAGTTTAATTTGTTCGTTCAAGAGATTTGGCATAGTCGAGAGTAGAAACCTGTTCTCCAGAATAGCATTCACTTTCCCTAAATCCATGTGTATATTTCATTTTTTCCTGGCTAGATAACTGCCTGCAGCAAAGTGATTATGTGAGGTAAAGCTGAAAAATTACAAAAGAAAAATTGCCCTGTTGCACTAATTTTTGTATATTAATTACAGGTTATTCTTCATTTATGACCCTTAAAATCCATATTTCCTGCTAGAGAACTAATAACTCTTTAGCAGATCAAACCTTTCTCTCTGGTCTGTAATAAATATGGCTTATGTTATAGATACTTGCTGTAAGCTTTGGAATCAGATTTCTCTCAGTCTATAAATTTTTAATTTTCTTATACAATTTGTTGAATATAATTATGAGTTAGTTGATGATCACTGAGTAACTGCACTTGATAGACTGAGTGAATCCACTGTATCTAACTTTTGGTAAAAGATCATCCATGTAGTGATGCTGAATGATAAAGACACTGCTAATTTATTTTGCTTTGGGGATAGTATTGTAATTCAGTCATATCACACTTGCTATCCCTTTAAAACAGCTTCTGAATTGTTGGAGAAGCATCCTGTGTGATAGGTCTTGTATTCAATGAGTTCTTGGATGTTTCTGAAAGATTTATAGTGAAGTCCAAAGCATTTCAAGGCCAAGTATAGCAGTCTTGTCAGATGCAGCTTTACAGCCTAGTGACTTATAATGAGAGTAGAATGTAATTAGAAATTGTCCGTGTCTTTACCGGGTACTGATGAAAACTATGGCTCAAAGGTTAATTCAAATAATAATTAATATTGGTTTCTGTCAGAACAGGGTGGTAATGAAATCTTTGTCATACAATGACTCTGATTTTAAGAAGAGGATGCATAAGAAATAGAGGCTAGAGTATACCTTTTCTGATTATATTCACTTATCTTACAATCAGCATGATGGCTTGATAAAGCATAATTTGAGAGCAATTTAAACATACTCAGAAATATTACAACCTACAGCGAAAATCATCTAATGTGTTGCGTCTGTTTATGGAGATAGATTTATGACTAGATTGCTGAAGTAGATGGATTTGCTACAAATGATCCTTAAGGACTGCATATGAATTTTTTGTTGTTGATAATAACTGATCAATACCATGTGTTTGTGGAAAATCTTCCTAGTAAGATTTGCTAGCATGAGAAATGTGGGATGTTACATTGATGTTTGTTTAAATTGGACTAGTTTCAAGGAAAGCGATAGACCAGGTTTTGCTGGCAACCAAAACAAATTCTGTTCAGTTTCTTTTCCCAAGTTGAAACTTTCTATTGGAAAAAAAATAAATGCTGTTATCTTTGCTGAAGCTAAATCCATAATTTTTCAGTTGCCAGTAGTCAGTGAGCTAATAGAGCTGTTACTTTGAGAAGCATTTAATAAATACTTTGTTGTCACCTGGTTTACCTGTGTCTGGTCTGATCTTGTTCTTAAAATTTGCCTACCAAAAAAGCTTCTCAACAAAGTTACAGCTATAGCTTGGGTTTATGGGTCACAGAGTTCTGCAAAACTTGCCTTTCTCACACTTTCTATTCTGTCTGCTTGCCTTAAATGTTACTGCATTGCCTCCCACAATTTAAAATTTGCTGTAATTGTAAGGCTGTTTCCTCTATTGCAAAAAAAAGGAACTCTAAATGCCTCTAAATTGGATCTGACAAAGATTAGGTACTTTCATTCTTATGCATGTGAAAGTGATCTCAAGACTGATTTTTTTCACCCATCTGGATAATGCTTTCCATACAAATTGCATCAGTTTTTGGGAAGCAAGGAGAGTCCACAGTCAATATCAGACTTCTCCAGAGCAGTGGCACCCAGCAGGGTATGATGAACTACATGGCAGGGATAGGAGCTGAGAAAGGGGACATGTGCATGTGTATGTTCGAGGAGTGTTTTAAACTGTGGAGATGAGACATAATGAAGCATTATGTTGGTTTCTTGGAGCTATTCCTGCTGTTCTTTCTTCATACATTTTCTCAAAAGCCAGGATAAGAGAGTTCTGTGCTACACTGACTGTGCTATGCTGAAATTTCCACTAGATGAGGTAGAAAAAAACCCCACAAATTTTAATGGCAGCACTGGAGAGAAGCTCACTGTACAAATTAGATGCTTAAATTTTCTCTCCTTTATTATATGCAAGGAAAGTGGCTTGGGAACTGAGCTGCACTTAAGAGTTTGAGATGCCTGCAACGTTGAAAACTCTAGTGAACAAACTTGACCAGGATATAGAGACTTTTTATCTAAAATTATCACCATGCAAATTTTTGAAAATTAATAAAAGAAAAATTTAAGGGATGGCTGTGAAACCCTTTTCAGTGAATTCAAGTTGCATGGTTTTGCCTAATGATTTCATTCTTTAAGAGAATCATTGTCTATAGAGTTGATCTGGTGTCTGTAGAAGGTCTGCTGTAATGCTAGCAGAAAAAGGAATCTTTCTAAGTTCACAATACTGTGAGATTTACTGAAATGTAAACTCCTAATAAAAAAAAAAGCTTCACTTGTAACAAGACCTAAATGTGCTCTTAATTTTTTGCTAGTACTCAAAGGTGCAGAAGCACAAGTGTGAATAGATAGAAATTTAAAGAGAGGTGCTTTGTTGAATATTAGAAAAACATTCTTTTCTTTTGTTTCTATATTTTCCTCCAAACATTCTGAGCCACGTTAGGTCATTGTCCCAGTTCCTTTCCATGACCGATCTCTATGCTGACGTGGAGGTATCAACTGAGACCAGTACATGGTTTAACTAGAGGTGCAAGCCCTGGTATAAATATGCCATCTCCAAATACCAGGGAGCCTACATGGGAAGGGGGGGATGGGAAAAGGAGGGTGGTCATTTCAGTTCATTTTTCTTAATAGTGAAAGTGGCGAAGTTCCTGGGGCTAGGTCTGCTTGAAACATGCCCTAGACTGTCCTGCAGATTGCTTTCTCCAACCACTCCAAATTTTTGGGGAAGGGGATCTTCCAGAGGATTGTATCTGTGCTGTGGAATAAACAGTTGTCGTGTGAAACTGATGTGAGCCTTAGTTTTACTCTGCCTCCACTAAAATACACTTTTACGGTAGTTTGTGCAGGATCAGCACAGAGGAGTACAAAGAGGGAGCTTTTCAGTACAAAGGCTGCCTGTTTGGCCTGCCCAAACCACCGTGAATGTGTTTAAAGGGGACTTTTATTACCATGGAAACTCTCAGACAGGAAGGAATTTGTCCTGCCATATCTAGAAAATAGTCTGTAATGGTCAGCTCTTGGAACAAAAGTGTTTCAAATAGTGGGATATATTTAAAAATTCTTGTGGTGAATATGTTTTAAACTCCTCCCAAATATGTAAAATCCAATCTTATGCTAATGAACTTCTAGTATGGGGATTTAGGAAAGACAGCAGACAAGTACAATGTGAGCAAGAGAAGTGGAATTAAAAATGTAAGAAAGGTTTACCTCTGTGTCCAGAAGGCTTCTTAGGTGTTGAATGGATGTCAATGAAATATTCTTCCTTTAAGTAGCGTGTTTATCCATCACTGCCATTCATTGAGGGACTGTGTGTGTGCTTTGCTTGAACTGCTGGAGGCCATCCTCTGAGTATCCATGGATTAATTGCTTTTGGAATGTCTTAACTAAAACATGTTATTTGACTCTCTTGACAAATATCCTTAGTATTCACAAATGGCCTTTATTTTTGTAAATCACAATGAGATATAACATTCTTTTGTCTAAAAGAAATTCTAATGCCAGATCCCAGAATATTTGCACATCCTTCACTGGAGTTGTACATTGGTATGAAATAACTCTTAAGTCAGCAGTCTTCCAGTCAGTAGGAGTAGCTAGAGGTAGCTGCAAGGTTTTCCATACTTTGTGTAGCCTTTGGTGTTGATTTGTGTGTTTTATCAGTTGGATGAAAAATACTTTTTCACATATTTGACCAAATTAGAATTTTTAACTTTTTTTATGCAAGTCATATCAGCAGACACTGTTTTCTCATATCTTTCTGTACAGCAAATGTCTGACTTGTTTTACTGTTGTGTTTTCAGTTTAAGTTGTTGAACCACCTGGCTGTGGCCTGAAGGCAGTTAGCATGTATGGTATAGTAATAAGCTGATCCAATGGGTTGTGATGCTTGAAATCAGCCGTGCCAGTCTTGCTTCTTCCCTTGTGCTGTCATTGCTGTTCAGCTACCCCCATGGTGATGATCTTCTGATGGCAGCTAATGGTTAGATCAGCTTACCTCTGGTGCCAGACTGCACCTGAACATTTTCTTGGAGTGTCTGGGATAATAGTAGAACAAAAGCATCATGCTTGTGGTTAGGAAGAGGGGATAACTAAGGAGGAAAAATTGTCATAAAAACTTTCCACTGACCTGTCAATTTTGCAGTTGCTCACAACTGCTGAAAATCAATGTTCAAAGTCTAATTCTACATGGCAGGCCAGGTAATGAACAGTTTTATATATGTGTATATATAATGGAGTATTTCTGTGTGCCTTTTACAAGCGTTGGCTGACCTTGTTTGTGTTATCTGGGTTAACGCTGTAATCTCCTGTTCTAATATAAGGACTTCCGTCTTACAAGTTGATCAGTTTAGTTTCTTGTCTCCTGACTTGAGGAACCAAAAGGATTGCAGAAGGTAGCTCCAACCAAAATTAAAGGAGACAAAGAAAGAAGAAGAAAAACCCACCTCATTCATCTTGTTTATAATAAACTACACCTGCTTAATGGTTGGGTTTCCCTCACAAGGCTTGGTCCCTTTCCCTCATCTGGGAACTGGGGGTAGGCTGCTTTCCAAACTGTGTCGGGGGATGGGCATCTTAATCATGGACAGTCATTTGTCTTTCCAAAATTATAGAAATCCCTGTTAGATGTATTTCCCTAGCAGTTAACTAAGTTGAGAAAGAAAGGAAATACTGGTGACATCATGTATGACTTAATATGGTTATTAACTGTGCAGATGTTGTAAAGCTGTGAATCTAAACTGTGGTGGAATAATTGTACCATATGGCAGGGGCTTTTTCTTCAATTCTTATTCTTCCATATTTACCATGTTTTTTTCCTCTATAAAAACTTATCTCTTGGTACTTTACCTCTTACTTTGAAAAAGAAAGAAAAAAGGATCCCTCAAACCTTGACAGATTTTGGTATCACTGTTTCCCTACTCATTTCTCCAGTATGCATGTGTAGTTTAGTTTCCTTCCTTAGTGCTCCAGTTCTAGGCTTTCTCCAGCTGGCAGTTCTTCATCTGCTGTGCTTTCCATGAAGAAGTCAAATGCTCAGCTTGCTCTTTTCCACTATCTCCTGCACCCCAGAGGGGTTCACACCCAGTGCTTGCAGGCCTGTGTTGCACGGCTCCGTATTGCTCTCCTTATGGGAAGTCTGGGAAGCACTAAATCATCCGGCCACATACTGCTTCCTCCAACTTTCTCCCCAGCAGATCCGTGGGCTGAGTTTGCAGTAGGGCGTGATGGCTGCACGCAGCTTTAAAGCTCGGGAGTGGGATGGGCTTTCTGCCCCCACCCCCTCACCCGCACAGACATTTCCCTGCTCTCCAGCTGCTCTGGTTTCCATCTGTTATAGGGCCTTCTGGTGCGACTGTTTCCTCATCTGCTGAGCCGAGTGCAATGTTGAAGGACCAGACACTGCGCTGACCTGGGGAATTAAGGGGTTGTGGTTTTGGAGAAAATGGCTTGCATGCTTATTTTCCTTTTTTCTCAGAAACCTGGAATGCAACACATGCACATCTGATATTTTGAAAAACTTTGTTAGGTGCATTTTCATTTCTTTGTAGCAAATGTATGTGCTCATCTTAGTTGCATATGTGGTGCTGTAGACCTGCCTGACATGGCAGCTGCCCCCTGGCCTGGGAGGGTGCTTCTGTCTGCTGGGCTCAGAAACGTCCAGCAATGGTAAATGTTAACTTGCAGCACACAGACAAGAGAAACAGCTGAAGCTTTGTTTGTGAAGACAAAAATATGCAACTAGTGAGAAGTAGCAGAGAGCCAAGGGAGGTGTTAAGAAACCTTGGAGTGGCCATCACTCTCTTGGCCCAGGAGCTGGGGAACTTTACCCTGCGAGGTGTTTTGCTTTGGGCAGGCAGATGCTTGCTGCCCATCCTCAGACTGCTATTTTAGGCTGCTCTTGTCTGTAGCACTTCCATTTTGCAGTTGCTTAGATTATGCCTTTCACAGATCGCTGGGCTGTTGCTCTCTCTTGAGTGATACTGGTGAGTTACCAACATCAGCAGAGAGAGAGAGTGGCAATACAGACCTGCAACAGAGTATTTCTGTAAAGCAAAACAGATGGACAACAAAATGCCCATTTCAAAAGTGAAGAATTGTAGCCACTTCTGACTCACAGGTACACAGAAACCCTGCAAAACTTCATTAATTATCTCAGCCAAAGTATATGAAACTGTCAGAGAGCAGTCCCTTGCTAGTCAAATTGTCCTGGTGGGTAAGCATAGCTTCCCTTTTTCTGACTACTGCATCATCTTCTTTTTGGAAGTAGTTGTTCTTGGCTTTTAAAATCTGTTTAGACACTGCCAAATTGATTTGGATTTCAAAATTATATGTGTAAATGAGAAATGTACCTAGCACCCACTTTAGTAATTGAACAAAGCTTTTATTTCCAGAACCTGACTACTACTCAGTGTGTGGGAAAAGTATGCTCTGACAACTTCGACTGTTTTTTGAGGACTTCTGTGATCTCACTGAAGGGTTTTAATATTAATTCATTGCTAGTGTTATGGTTATGTTTTGATGATAGTCACTTAGGAGATGGGCGTTAGGCAACCAGTTGGAAATTACTGTAAAGTGATTTTTTTTAAGTGGTTCAGACATTCAACTTGAAATCCCAGAGCACATTAAAAGTGCTAATTCTCATTCTCCTGAAAACAAGGTTTCTATGTATTTCTCAAATTAGCTCCCCTCTGCCCCCACATCCTAGCTAATACAGTAACTTAACCTCTGCTTTCTAACTAGGGATCATGCATTTATTAGCTTGATGTTGGCAGAAACTTGATATTGAAGAAATAAAATATTACAGAGTTGCTTATAGGAGCAACTGTTTGCATTTTGGGATGATAGATGTATTACATTAACGGAAATATAATATACTTCTGGATGGTTTTCTGTGCAAGTGCAGCTGCCACACATTGTTCCATGCAGAGTGAGAAGAGAAGCTCCATGCTCATGAGATGTGTTGCCATCTTGAAAAACATGGAGCAGATGAAACACTGACCAAGAAGGGGAGGACTTGGTGAGGAGTGTTTTCACTGATTTGCACGACCTTTGCACAACTCAGCCTCTCAGCTATGCTCAGTCATGAGCAATTGCCATGTTAATAGTTTGGAAGTTCAGATGAACAGTAAGAGTGTGTATGGAGAAGTCAGGGAAAAGGGCTCTGCAATGTTTTGGAAAGAAGCTTCCCCCCCGTGTCCTGTGCTTGGAGCATGGCTAGGAAAGACACAAGATCAGGGTCAAAGGAATCCAGCTTGTGATTTCTGAAGTTTGAGAACAACACACAGCAGAGTGAGTGTCTACAGATGGTTTACAGAGTTTGGTTATTTGGTATGCTAGTCTGTCTAGCTGCAAGGCTCTTAGATTAAGTAGCTACAGTATAGTGCAGCAGAAATAGGAAATTAATTTAAATGAAAGCTTTAGTAGTTATCTGGGTTTTAATTCATTCAAAACTGCAGATGCCTAGGTCAGGAAAGTAGGAGAAACTGGCTGGATGGTCCCTGGCTCCTATGAAATATGAAGTTTGTGGTAAGTGCTGAAATCTTCAATCTAGTTCTCAAAACTATAAAAATATTTCAGTGTTCTATAGCATCATTTAATTTGTATCAGCAGTTACCTTAAAAGGCGGCATGTCCCTGGTGAAATAAGATGGACACCGCTTTTCCAACAAAGTGTAAATGATTGGACTATATTGCCATCACAGGTTTGAAATAGAGGCACTCCATAGATTTCTATCTTGTAGATGTTCCTTGCATCACTGCTTTGCTGATGTATACTTTCTCCTTGCCTCTCAAATGAAACTCTGGTTCAAACTTGTTTTAGTTGGCTCCAACTCTGCAGAAAAAGGCTTTTTTAGTACTCTTCTGGACCTTACTGTAAAGCTAATCCAGCTTTAATGCTATTGCTTCACTCAGTGTTTTAGAAGGTATGAGAGAGAGCTCAGTTTTGTCTTTTTTGTGAAAAAGACATAGAGCATAGGTGTGAGACATGAAAAATTAACTGTTGATCCTCAGGTAAAGTTGCATGTCATGGCCATAGCAACAATCTCAAATTCTCAGATTATCAACAAGGGCTATTTGTGGACCAGGCTGATACTGTGGAGCTGACTGTCCTGGTTTAAATGAACTAAATTGAATTACATATTTATTGCAGACAGAAAAAGTGATTTCGCCTGTTTCTTTGTAGAGCATCTTGATGTTGTGAAAAATGTAATAATCCTTCCTGTATGTGATGCTGTTTACAATCTTGAGATCCCTAAAGAATAGGGGAATTTTTCCTTTTAAGCACACAGATGTTGAAGTGGTTTTGTTTGGGTTTTTTTGATGGTTTTTCTTTTTACCTAATGCTATAATTACTGATTACTGAAAAGGTTATAAATACACAGTGATTCATGTTCCATAGCATCTTCCATTCATTCTAAAGGATCCATTTTATATGGAGACGACAGGAAGAATTACGAGAATATATATACCATTTAGCCTTTAGTGTTACTACACCTAACCAATGCACTTATAAAAATGCAGGTGCTTAAAAATATAGGTATTAGATAATTAGAAAAATATCTGATGCCATTTATGATTTTGCATGTAAGTATAGATACTCTCTTTTTTGATAAGAGAGTACTGTCAATATTGCCAAGTCTAAAGCTTACAGTTTGTTCAATAAACCTTCACTTAGCCTGCCCCTAGAAAGTTAAATTATAAGTAGCCACAAATCAAACACAAATGCAGCCTTCCCCAGAGGAAAAAGAAAAAGCCAGACACAAAGAAGTCTTAATTTTAAATAAATATTTCTAGCTTTTGGTAGCAACAACGTTCAAATATGATCACAGTGCAGCTTGTTGTGTAACCCAAGGCTGCTGTGAGAGGCATGGCTGACTAGTGAGGGGTGATATGAAAGGGAAGGTGGCAGCTGGCTTACCTGGATGCTCAGAAGGAGGCTGGAACTCCTGCCAATCCCAATGAGCAAATCTGGTTGACAGCTGTTGCTATTTCTACTGCCTTGTAGACATCTCAGTGAAGCTGGTTCCAGTACCTTTTGCTTGACTCTTCACTTTTTGTTTTTGCGCTGCACAGAATGCATTGAGTGCTGTGGAGATATGATAGGTGCAGTTGGGTGTTGGCACCCATTGCGCTGCGAAGTAAGACCTGGCTTTCAGGGAAAATGTCTCTGGAAAATCAGGCAAAAGAGCCTCCTTAACAGTTCATGTATAGACCAGGTGGTAGAAGATCAGTCTATTAAGTCTTCATTTATTTGTGAGCAGTAAGCACTGAAGCTTCTCAAATTTTCTTCCTGAACAATTCATTCCTGTCCAAGCTTGGCACATGGTATACAGTGTCCAGAGGAGCCTGGTTTTGATGACTGGCTGTTACTGAGGCATGCTGTTTCATTGCTTGCTTTGCTTTGAAGCTGCAGTCTCACTTGAGGACATAACATGGATGTCTCTGAGGTGATCTCTCTTGCTTCTGTTTCAAGACTAAACTTTGGGATAACTGTTGCCTGAAAACTTAGGTATGTGGATTTCAGGTGCTGAGCAGGATAGGAAAGGAAGAATCATGCTTTTATGTGTTTCAGATTTTTGGATGATGCTTTGTGATCAGATAGTATAGTTTAAAAGGTACTGTAAAATGTTGGTCAGGAGAGCTCATTGTGTAGTGACAGCAGGCAGTTCCTCCTCCCTTTCAAGTAGTTTTATGTACTTCTACTTTCATAACTAGTTTTATATAGTACATGTAATTGGAGGGACAAGGAGCTAGATTTTATTGCTTTGCAAGCATAATTAATACCTTATTCTCAGCATAGATCCAAATAATATTAGCTGATACAGCATAGGTATTTAATCTGCCACTAATTCCTGTGACTTCTAAATCAATTGATCCTAGCAGAGCCTCATCCATGCTTTTTCCTCAGCCATACACTTCATTGGGTTCAGGTGATCTAAGTCTAGGCTACAATAATGCCATTTACTAATGCTTAAGTAAAATGTCAGTCTTTTGGTGGCTATCTTATTCTGGATAAGGCTTTTTTTTTTTTTTTTTTTTTTTTGTGGAGATAAATAACTTCAGAAATGTTTAGCACTGAAAATTCAGAGTTCTTTGTACCTGTTCTAATTGTCCTCACTACACAGTTGATAAGCAAAGGAATACACTTTTAGCTGTTGGAATTTATTCACTTCTTTTAGCTGTTGGAATTTATTCACTTCTAACTAGCAGGTTTTTTTACTCTTGATAAGAAAAATATTTTCCTAGTAGTGTTTCTACATTGCACTGTTGCATAGATAATTCACTAGTTGTTATAGGTCTTGTTCTGAGAACTGGACTCGGAAGAGTAGGTGAAATAGGTTCAAACTTGGCTGTTAACACAAATCTGTATGTCTTCATGTAGTACTTGATTAAGAGTCCTCAGTTTTCTTGTTCTGGGATCCTTGCTACTTAAATGGGTTTGCTTGGGTTTTTTTAATGAACCATTTTCTTGGTCATACTTTCACTTTTCCAGGTATTTACAAACATGAAAGAAATTGCTAGTCAAGCAAAGTTTGTAATCAAACTCTTCTAAAATTATCAAAATAAGCCTTCCTATTTCTTATGCACGTAAAATAATTCTCTAATCTTTTAGGCAGCCCGCTCACTCCTTCAATTTTCTTGCTTTTCCTACTTCAAAAACCACAACAAAAGCAACAACAACAACAAAAAACCCACAAAATAACACAAAACACACAAAACCCCCCTGACACTTTACCCAGATTGTAACCTCACAGTTTTCTGTGAGTAGAAATAAATTTTTGGGCTTGTTGAGGGGAGGGCAATGTGGAAATTTTGTTTTGGGTTTGTTTGTTTGGGTTTTGGGGGACTTCAGGGTTTTTTTAAAGTTTATTTTAACTGGAAAGGGTGTGGAAAGTTCTCATTCTTTGCAGATGCTGCTGTAAAATTGATAAGCTTAAGAGGCAATTTAAATAGACTGTGAATCATTAGGAACAGTGAAGATAGTGCTTTCTATTAGAAAATTATGTTTAGCCCTGCTTTTTGAGAGAAGATGGAATGTACCACGAAGTGGAACTGGTTTCCAAGCTCAGTTCTAGATTAGTAAAAATTCCTGTTCACATTTAATCTGTGAATGCAGCACTGCCTTTGAATGTTCATCATTTATCTCTGCAGGGCTTGTGGGAATTGAAGGTAGCTCAAGAACTTTCCTGTTGAGTGCAAAACAATGTGGTAGATTAATTTCAGATGCTCCTGTTGGTTGCAGTAGTTTGAATAACTGTGGCTCTGGGTTCTGGGTCAGCAGTTTGCACATGAAAAGAAAGTTACTTCCAAGTTCTTAAAAATCTTGATGAGAAGGGAGTGAAATTGCATAGTTCTAGAATTTTACCTGACAAATTTTCTCCTGGAAGGCTCTTTTTGTTTATTTGAACTTAACAGTCCTGGAGTAAATTTAGAACTGCAATTCAATTAAGCAAGATGCTTGAAAACACCCCAGTTGGTTTTCTTCTGTGTGAAGAAAAAACTGATGTCCCATTAAAGTTTTGCACAAGAAAATTTGGTTGTCTTTCCTTTGAACCTGCTTTTATAGAGGAAAAACCTTGAGCTCACTCCTGCTTGGACAGAAGGCCCACTGCACATGAGGACTGACAAGGGTTGCACTCATCTGACAGTCTCCAGTGCAATTTTTAAATTTCTAGCACTATTGTTTATGCTGTCTAGGCACCCCTTTTCCATGTCTGAGTGAACTTGAGCTTACTTTTAAGTATCTTAGCCTTATACACTAGAAGCTGTTGAGAGCTCCACACACATTTCCCTTGGCATTGTCCATTGGGGAGAACAGCTTGGCATAGCTGTTTATGTTGTGGTTTGAGTAAATACTGATGATCACTGTGAGCCAGGTGTTACGTTAAAAAAAACACCAAAAAAATCAGACTAAATTTGAATGTGCAAGAGCCTGCTTCCATTGCACTGACCAAGAATAAACCCCTTTTTTTGACATATCCTTCTCCAAAAAAACAATAGAACATTCAAGGTACATATGTTAATTTTGTTAAAACAAACAAACCCCTCAAATTTAAGTAGTCCAATTAACAGCAGTTGAAGAGGATCATTTGGCTATCTGTCCTGTGTCTCAGCTGTCCCCCTGTATTCTGTGGGACATTACTGGACCCACCTGATGGTTTAGGCATTAAATGAAGGTTTTTGAAATCTATTTACTCCATGTACTGTCTTCTGTCCTGCAGTCTACTGTCTGTCTTCACACCCTCTCTCCCCAGCCCTTTTTCTTTGTGGCCGATTTTAAGTTAGTGAATTAATTTAACATTTATTTTAAACAGTCTACAGCATATGATAAAATACACAATTAGTTTGATGCTATAGGTCTTCTTTGTAACTAAGTTAAAATCTGTAAAAAAAAAGGAAAATTTTAAATTTGTAAAGTCCAATGTTTAGGTCTTGGGATGGTCTCTAAGATCCCTTCAAACACAAGCCATTCACTGTGTGATTCCACTTAAAATACATTGGGAAATGCTGATATCTTTTTCTAAAAAAGACAATTTGTAATCTTTTCCTGGTGTAGTATGTGATAATTTTTTTTCTTTGCTGAAAGGGTCAAGACAGTATGCTCATATGTACGAGGCAAAAACGATCATCAATACTGGAAGTTGAGTGAGAGCTTAGTTCAGATGGAGGATGATTCGTCTTGCCACATGTAAAGAGTGTAAGGGAGAGCTCCCATTTTGTTCCTCAGTCCTGAAGTGTGCTCTCTTTAGCCATGTGAAAACTGGCTTTTCACTTCGGGTGCTTAGGGTGTATTTATCTTCACAGAAATAGCCGTGGATATGTGGTTCCCGTACAAGCGCGCACTCCGATCTACCAGTATTTATGAAGAACACATGTACAGGAAAATGACTCCTAAGTACAAGTCATAAATTGAAATGATTATAGAATATATGTGGACAAATATACCATGTGTGGTATTGGTAGACTGTAATTTCATCAAGTGGTTTTTCAGACTTCATAAACTATGAATGAAACATGATTGTATTGGCCTTGTAACAGGTAAAGTAAAATATAGGGTCTGGCTGCTTTAAAGTGCTCATAATTCTATAGCTGGAAATAGCCTTTTGGGATACGATTAAGTCTTAAAACCTGCCCGTGATTGAAAAAAAAAAATGCATTTCGGTGAAAATCACATGTTCAGAAACTCTGGGAAACATTTGAGTCTCCACCTCGTGAATTTTTACAGTTCCCAACTTTCCGGGTGTAAACACCACGAGCTGCTTTGGGCGAAAGGAGTGGGGAAAGTCCCGCTGTTCCTTAGAGCTCGGTCACCCCTGGGGTTATTCTGCTGTTTACCGCGGTTTTTTCGCCGGTGTGGGTGGCTCGGGCTTTGTTTACCCGGGGGCTGTGCCCGGGCGGGCAGGCCCGGCCCGGCCCAGCCCGGCGCTGCCGTGAGGCGGCCATGCCGCCCTGCCCTGCCCTGCCCTGCGCAAAGCCTCCCGCTCGCCGCGGTGACCTCTGCCCTTTTGTATCCTGTGACACTCAGCCTGTCTTTGTGCTCAAGTTTATCCGTGATGGATACGTTTCCCTCCCAATCGCATATGCTGGGAGCCCGGCGGAGCAAGCAGATAAATTATTTTCAGCTGCAGGCCCGGGCTGGGGGAGGAGGGCAGGAGGGTGGCGGGGCCCCTCCGCGCCCTGGCCCAGCAGGACGGGGCGCAGCCTCCCACTCCCCCGGGAATATGCAAGGGGATGACTCTCGGGCCTCTCAGATCCTTTTTAAATGCAAAAGAATGTAGGAAATTGCCAGATCACTTGGTTAATCAGTGACAACTGCAGTAGGTGCACAAAAAGCCCAGAGCCATTGGTTGCACGGGGTGTTTTTTCAGCGCCCCAGCGGGGTCGCCGCTGGCCCCACCTCTTGAACACCCTGGCCGGTTTAGTGTTAGCTTGAGAAGGGAATGTAATTGCGGGGAGATTTCTGGGTGACTGATGGCGACAATGTGACTCTTCTCCCTGACACCACCGCCCCGCTGGCCCTGGCAGGGCTTTGTGCTCGCCTGGCCATCGCACAGCCGTGGAGCGGCGAGCGCTCAGCCCAATGTCCCCAGCCCACCAAAGCAAGGCAGCCGTGGAGCCCAGTCAATTTTCCGCGTTTGTTTTTCGTATTGGCTATACTGCTGCCTTGTCGTGGTCAAACCTCATTAAGGGGTCACGTTAAGCATGTTACTGCTCCCCTTTATGGAGTTGTTTGCAAGGTTAACACCTCTGTTAAATGATTTGAAGAGTATTCCTGACATATTTTTGTGACTGCAATTGTTTCTCTTACTTATCTGGGACTATTTTTAGATGAACCACCTCACATTTGTGTTTCAAGCTCATGTTGGAAGAGAGGGTGGTCATGCAATGAAAAAGGCCTCTTAAAATTCCAGGTTACATAACACTAAAACTGAAGTATTTCTAGATTAGGCTTATTCCCTCTTCTCTCACCTCATGTTTGTAATGTACTTAAATGTAAAAAATGCTTTTTTTTGTTTGTTTTGGTTTTTTTTTTGGTTATTCCTTTGGTTACCTCATTAAAGGCCTCCAAGTACGTCCTCTAATAAATGGCTCTAAACTTCCGTCTTTTTCTTCTGATCAGAAAAGAAAAGGCATGCTGAGGCTTCTTCTATAATGTTATAGGTGCTGACTTAAGACTAGCAGTGCTCCCATGTTAGAGCAAAGAGTTTGCAGCCCAACTGGTATGGCAAATGCCTTCGTGTGATGTAACAGTGAGGCTCAGTGGGTTTGCATCAGAGTCCTCCTAAGTGACGCTGTTGTGGTCTCGTATCAGAGCTCCTGTGAACTTCAGTGACGTAGGATATTGTTTCCAAATGTGTGGCACAGGCTGAACTCTGGGCTGGTCATTCCTGCATCAGCTGCTTGACAGCAGCGAGCTGCCAAATATTCCAAGGCTGTAGTGCCCTCAGTTGTCTCGGTGAAAGCCTGTTTTTGCCAACGTACATCATACATTAAGGAAATAAAATCCAGTCTGGCTTTTGCGGAACGATTTTATGAGAAATGTAGGATTTCATAGATTTCTTGGCAAAAAAATGTTACTGAATGCCCTTACTGACGTTTTAGATGATTGCACACTGGCAAAACCTGTGACCTTTGAGGAGAGGCACCTAAGATTTTCACCTGCCCCTTTTCTTAATTTAACAAGAGACATTGACTGTCTTTAAGTCGCTGCTACAAATTCTTGTAAGGATATTTTTCTGTGTAGAACTAACTGAATTTTACTAAGATAAAGGTGAAACCAAACTTTTCAGAAATGCTTAAGTCATATTTGCTGATGGTTCCCACTAAGTCAGAATATTCCTGAAGTGCATCAGGTCATTCTTTTCATCTTTGCAAGTCCTGTCTTCCTTTTCTGGGATGAGGGGGAACAAGATTCCTGCTGTCCTTTGATGTCTGAACTGTATGGACTTAATTTTTAACACAGCTGTGGTGTGTGAAGTGTATAGTAGAAAAGCATTCTAAGTGAATTTAAAAAAAAAAAAAGGTCTTCATGCGCTCAGGAAACCAAATTTATTTGGAAGCTGCAGTTAGAAATGATGTTGCAATCACTTTACAGGTCTGATCTTATATTTTGGCTAATCTATATGCAGGAGGAATGTACCATGCATGGCATCTGTGACAGCAGTGAAAAGTAAGCATTAAGCACGTAGGAGACGAGGCATGCTTCCCACGGACACACACTTGCATAACTGTCCTGGCATCAGCAGTGCTGTGTGCTCAGTAGGTGAATGAGGTGAAATGTAGAAGCCTCACCAGCCATCTTTGCCCAATTTGAATGTCTTGTCGTGACTTTTTCTATGTTTTCATGGTGTTACATGTGTTTATGAAGTTTTTGGTGAATGTTTTCCTTCAACTTTGTGAGTAAAATAAGAATGTGACTTTCATTGCTGTCATTTATGTCATGTCCTTCCATGCAGCAAATGCTTAAATTACTACCCCTAACAGCCAGCAGGAGCTTAGCAGTTTTGAAAAGCAGTTTAAATGTGCAATGTTTAAATGCAGATTTAGTAGCCTAATGTTTAATCCTACATTTTGAGGCTCTGGTCTCAAAATGACCTTTGGCATGGTGTTGTTTTTTAGCATGAAAGGACTTTTTAGCCTAGTTCTTTAAAATAGCATGGTATTTGTGGTGTTTATTGCATTGTATGTAATGGCATACTTCCATTATGTGAGTCGCTGGTTTGTTTGTGTCTGTCAGGTACTTCAGAGTTTTGTCTGAGATATCAGCTAATAGCTGTAAAAATATAACTCTGCATGACACTTGTCATTTCAAGCCTGGAGCAGGCAGTATTAGTTGCCTTCTCATCTTCTGTTTATTAATTTTATTTGCTACACAGCCAAATGCTGCTGAATTTCTTCTATAGAAGGGTTGATAGCTGAATCAAGAAACCTGTTGATTTACAAAATGTTCTTTTGAACGGCAGAATGTGAGGAGGGTGTGGAGGGTATGGGCATCTGTGTGCTGCCCTTGCTGCTTCCTGGTCTTGACTGCCTGGATCTGCTGTTTTGGGATCAAAACTAATGAAGTTCAGGTTTTTAGTGTCTGCAGCCCTAGATAAGTTATGTGTATGTAGCAGCCAGTTTAGTTCAACTTACAAAAGTGGGAAGCTGCTGAAAACAACTGAGTGCGTGCAGCTTTGGAATATTAGGGTGGACAATGGTTAACTACTACTTAAATTTGAGATCTAGCTGCTTAAGACTGGAATGTTGCAAACTGGAGTAAATGTAAGCTTTGTCTGTTGAGACAACAGGGTTGTTAAGCAATTGACTGTGTCCTAGTGGTTGGGCTCACACCACTGCTTTGAACAGAAACAGGCTGTCTAGGCAGCCTTAACAAAATATATTCATTGACACTTTAGGTCAGTCTTCTTGGAGCCATCTTTCATGTCCAGGAACAGAAAAGTGATAGAATTTTATAGCAGAACCTGTACAGTTTAAGATGGCAATAAAAAAAATTCACTGTCTTTTCATACGTTTGTACTTTGTTTCAGCTATCCACCTTTCTGAGGGTTCAGATACTCTTCCCTTTGTACCCAAGAAACAGTCACTGCTTCTGTGTGTGTTGGTTTTAAGTTGCAGGAGTGTAGAGAAGAAGATGCACCATCCCTTATTTTGAACTATTTAATTTAAAAAATGACTGTAAGCTGAGTTTATCACCATTAGTCTTGCTGTTAGTATATCTGCATTTATGGGGAAGTGAACAGTGGTGCTGAATGAGTATTTTAATTATTGCTTGATGCAGGTTCTACTTTTGTATGTTGGCTTTCTTTGTTTTGAAAGAAGCAGACATAGTTGCAACTTAAAATAAGGCTGTGACTCTTGTGACTTGCTTAACTACCTAGATGGCTACCCTGTTAGAATAGAAGGTTGAGAGGTTAGTAGGTAATTCCAATATTGTCTGTTTTCTTATCAAGACATTGGTTAATTAATTTTGATCAGGCTGTAGCTGCTACTGTCTTTCATGCTTCAACAACTGCTGTTAGCCATATATCACATCAGAGATGTGACTTTTTATTGGAGAAAGTAGAATAAGGTTTGGCGAGAGCACAACTGACTGTTAAGGTCTGTGGTCATTAAATTTGGGGCTGGACTTAAATCTGAAGAAAAACTCCTAAAATTTGAGACATCTTCTTTACTGTGGCCTCACGTTGTGTTTCAAACATAGTAACTTTAGCATCCAGAGCTCAAACATGTTGATTCATGCCTCAGATAAAAATGCAAATCTAAAATCACATAATGGCAAACAGCATTTTTGTTCTTAATTTTGATGATGGATTTGTTTGTTTACAAACTGATTCATAAACTTAAAGGTTACTTTTCTTTTGAAAGAGTGTGTGTTTAGGAAGCCAGGCGAGTGCTAGGCTCCCTAGCATATCTCCTGCATTGTAAGGGACAGTACTTAGCCCTAACCTGCAAATTGAGATGGTGTGAGCTGAACAGAAACAGTGTGTGTTCAGTAAAACAAAACCCTTACCCTATTTTAATTTGGTTCTCTTGGTATAGTAGCAGATCCAAGCTACTGTGAGCTGATGTTGACTGTTATCAGTGGCTGATTGGCCTGAATTTCATTGGATGCTTGTCAGCTGAAAAACAGTAAACAAAGCTGATTCAAATACGAGCTTGATGCTCGTAACCTTGTTTATGCGGATGCTCTGTTTGCTTGTTATAAAGTTTCATTAGTTCTTCAGGAGAGTGGAGTCTGCTTGTCTTAAATGGTTCTTTTAGCAGGCATGATTTATATAATAAAGTGTGTGGAAATTCTTACATGTTTGTAACTGTGTGTCTGTTTCTAGTGGATGGGTGGGATCTACTCGGCTCCAGTTTGATATTGCCCAGATTACATCAGTAGCTGGGAGGTAACAGTATCTGTGTGCTCTGCTTTTTAGCATTTCCCAGCGAAGAGACTGTTCTGTTAGATGCATACTGGCGTCCAGCTTTAACAGCCCCCGATGGCAGTGAGCATCAGTAGTTGCAGTGCCAGAAGTCCTTGAGAAATCAGGGATCTTCACCATGACTGCGGTCTGCTCCAAAGCAGTCTAGTAGCAAAAGCTTCTTTTGGTGAAGGAGGTTCCTTCTCACCTTGTTGAAACTTCCTTATGGTGTGCTCTAATAAACTGAATGAGGTGGCAAATATTACAGATGGCTTCTGCCTAATGATGGAAATGAAATAAAACCAAATAGATATTAGAGATATGAAGATGGCTCATAGGAGTTTACCTCCAAGTGATTTAGGAAGTGTTAATATCCCAGCTGAGCACTAAAGAGATTTAAGAGTGTGGTTTTAAAGGTGACATTCAAATGCTATTTTAAGAGGAGTGATAAATGCTTGTGCCTTTTCTCTTGCCCTCTGCTTCATGCTGTAGAAGGTCCTCTTGACAGTGGCTACAAGAAGGGTAATAAATGTGCTAATATTTTCTCCCTAAAACTTGTCTGGGACAAATCACCTTCAGTCAAACAGTCTGGCCTGGCATTTTTTGTCCAAAGTGACTGAAAGCATCTCTCCTTCATGACAGAATGCAAGATGTGAAAGCATAAACTTGTAAATCTTCTTTGCTTTGGTTCCTGGTTAAGGGCAAATTGGAATCTGCAAGTAGAGTCGCCACTGAATTACAATCAAGATACAAAAATAGCTTTGGTTGCTAAGTGTATGGGCTCCCTTGACTTTTGTCTTAAAGTTTATTTTGCACATAAGACGCAGTGTTTAAATTCTGACTTTAAGGAGAAAAGACAGCATTAGACTACCTTTGTTCGTAAATGATGGATCCAAACAAATCTTTGGAGTTCTCGTGGGAAGACGACTGGGGACACATTTTGGAATAGATCAGTCTTCCCTGTGGAAAATATGAATGAGAACTTTTCTGAATCTGCTGTTACTGTGTTGTTTTTTGCTTTTTATTCCCCAAGTCTAAATGTGTATCTTGTTACATTAGCTTTTTGTTAAGTCCTTTTGCCATTACTAATTCTCTTGAGTGAGTATTCAGGTTCTGTAGACATCAAAACTTCAGCATGGGCTTCCAAAGTGCTGTAGTTGCAGTAGTAGCATGATAACCTGGAGATGAGTAATGAACTCAAATGATATTATTCTGTGTTACCATCATAAAGGACATTAGGATAAGGACTGAGAAATCCACTCTATGATATGATGAAGCTTTTAAATTTGTTTTTCTTACACAAACTGAGCCCATAGTTCCGTTGAAATGGGAAGAAGCGTCGTGTCTTTCAGTTTAGAAATTAATTTAATTAGGATAAACTGTGTTTTAAAAAAAAAAAAAATCCCTTCCTAAAGGCTGAGTCTTGGAGTTTGGTCTGTATTTAGTGAGTCATCTCTGTACTCATTTAAAAAATCTGTTGTGCGTATAACTAACTTTAGTTCATCGTAGGACCGGGTGCTTCTGCTTGCTCATCTCATTACGCAGCTCAAGGGAATAAGGTTAAGGACATGCTGTTGGTAACTAGAGCATTTTCAGGGCTTTAGTTCAGCAGATGGGCTGCTCGGCTATATTCATACATCTGCCTACCTGCTGTGGCAGCTGCTGCTGCTGCATGTTGTGTTCTTTTGTTCTGTTCCACCCAAGAAAGGAGCACTAGGAAGTGTAGTGAATGGATTAATTTAAGGTTAAGGTTAGTGTTTTGCTTGCTTCCTAACTCTCTATCATAATAAAGCTTTATCCAAAAGCTAATGAAACCTTCGTAATGTGAAATAGATTTTAAGGATGTATTTCAGGGGGCTGAAACTAGCTAGCATTTAAAAAACAGTCAATTATGTTTCCTTATGTTATTTATTTCAATATCTTCTTCTCTTTCTCCCCCTTCCTCTGCTTTTTCTAGGAGCAGTAACCAGACTTTGCCTGACACTGCGTGGTCCAAAAGAATTAAGGAAATATGGAATGACATGAAGGAGATTAGTTGAGGATTAAAGGCTTTGAGGACAAAACACCTCACCGAGGTGAAGCACAGACTAACATTCTGGTTGTAGCTCCAAGGAGCTGTGTGCTTAGAAAAGATGGCAGATCCAGGAATGATGAGTCTGTTTGGAGAAGATGGGAATATTTTCAGTGAAGGGTTGGAAGGTCTTGGAGAATGTGGATATCCTGAAAATACAGTGAATCCTATGGGTCAGCAAATGCCCATGGATCAAGGATTTCCCGCTTTACAGTCATCTCTTCATCATCCTCCTGCAAATCAAAACCAAGCCAAGTTGACCCATTTTGATCACTATAATCAATACGAACAGCAGAAAATGCACCTGATGGATCAGCCGAATAGGATGATAAGCACTGCCCCTGGGAATGGTATAGCATCTCCTCATTCACAGTATCACAACCCTCCAGTTCCTCAGGTTCCTCACAGCAGTGGTGCTGGTGGTCAGATGGGAGTCTATCCCGGCATGCAGAATGAAAGACACGGGCAACCCTTTGTAGACAGTGGCTCCATGTGGGGACCACGGGCAGTTCAAGTGCCAGACCAGATAAGAGCACCATACCAGCAGCAACAGCAGCAGCAGCAGCCACAACCGACACAGCCGCCACAGGCACCCTCTGGACCCCCTGGGCAGGGCCATCCTCAGCACATGCAGCAGATGGGAAACTACATGGCTCGTGGTGATTTTTCAATGCAGCAACACGGCCAGCCACAGCAGCAGAGGATGAACCAGTTTTCTCAAGGCCAAGAAGGCCTCAATCAGGGAAACCCTTTCATTGCCACCTCAGGACCTGGCCACTTGTCTCATGTGCCCCAGCAGAATCCCAGTATGGCACCTTCTTTGCGACACTCAGTCCAGCAATTTCACCACCATCCCCCTACTGCTCTCCATGGGGAATCAGTAGCCCACAGTCCCAGATTCTCCCCTAATCCTCCCCAGCAGGGTGCTGTTAGGCCGCAAACACTTAATTTTAGTTCTCGGAGCCAGACGGTACCCTCACCTACTATAAACAACTCAGGGCAGTATTCTCGATATCCTTACAGTAACCTTAATCAGGGATTAGTTAATAATACAGGGATGAATCAGAATTTAGGCCTTACAAATAACACTCCAATGAATCAATCTGTACCAAGATACCCAAATGCTGTCGGATTTCCATCAAACAGTGGTCAAGGACTAATGCACCAGCAGCCCATCCACCCTAGTGGCTCACTTAACCAAATGAACACGCAAACTATGCACCCTTCACAGCCTCAGGGAACTTATGCCTCTCCACCTCCCATGTCACCTATGAAAGCAATGAGTAATCCAGCAGGTACACCTCCTCCACAGGTTAGACCTGGTAGTGCTGGAATACCAATGGAAGTTGGCAGTTACCCAAATATACCCCATCCTCAACCGTCACACCAGCCCCCTGGTGCCATGGGAATTGGACAAAGGAATATGGGCCCCAGAAACATGCAGCAGAATCGTCCATTTATGGGTATGTCTTCAACACCACGGGAGATGGGTGGGCACATGAGACCAAATGGTTGTCCAGGTGTTGGCCTTGCAGATCCACAAGCAATACAAGAGCGACTAATATCTGGCCAGCAGCTTCCTAGTCAACAGCAGTCTTTTCAACAGCAAATGCCAACCTGTCCTCCCATGCAGCCTCATCCAGGGATACATCATCAGTCTTCACCACCCCCACATCCTCATCATCAGCCTTGGGCACAGCTTCACCAGTCACCACAAAATACACCACAAAAAGTGCCTGTCCTTCAGGTAAGCTGCTTCCAATTAGTAGAAAATGTTTTAAATGACTGTAAATGCCTTTCAGGATGCACAAGAACTATGGTTTCAAAAGAGTTCAACTCCCTTGTTTGTTACTAGTTATGTGGCTTTTTTGGTGTACAGAGGCTGAAGGTAAAGTGAGGTTCAGGTATCCTTCTAATGACCTTACGGTAATTTTTATAGGATAACATTATAGATAGACATATGCAGCTTGTCCTGTTGTTATATCATATTTTGGTCTCTTTTTACTATTTTTTAAAAATACTATTTTTTTCATGTTGGTTCCTTTGGGGAGAAGATGGAAAGCACATGTGAGAATTGTCATTTAAACTATGAAATTTTTGTATTTGCAACTTGGAGAAGGAAGTGTGTGTTATAATGTGTTTGTTTTGGCCAAACCAAGGTATTTTTTTAAATCCTAAGGGAATGTTCTGTGGTTTTAAATTAAAGCTGAAATTGTTACATATGAAAAAAAATTCTGACGTGAACTTCTTTTGTGCTAAGTAATGAAACTGAGAAGTGATGGGGAAGCAGTTTTTGCAAGGAGAGGACAACAATGTGAATCAGTCTGAAATTAAATCTTCTGAGGCTCAAATGAAATGTTAAAGAGAATACAAGTTTTATTTTACTGAGGCTCTGATCTGCCAGGTTTTGATGACCATGTATTGCTTCCATGTCATTTTTCAATTAAAAGCTAAAAGTAGTAAAACATCTTTGTTTTGGCTACTTGCTAGTATGTTAAGCTTCAGCTGAAAAAGTGCTTTTTGGAATCTTCACATTTGCCATTGTTTGCCTTTGACTTGGTCAGTCAGAATTCAAGAGGTTTGATACCAGGTGATTCATCTGTGGTCAGTGGTCCAGATATCCAAGGTTTATCAATTTTATTTTTTTTCTGATCGGTCAGTAATTAATGCCAAGTAGCTCTGCCCATAAATATTTGGAGACAATTGTTGGAATGCAGTGGTAATGACACGATGCTACAGTGTGCTTAATAAATCATAAAAACAGCTGTCCTAGGCAGTGTCCCGGGCCTGTGCGCAAAGCAGCTGCTCAGCCGTCCCCTCCACTGCTGCCTGCCGGCTGCTCCCGTTCGCTGCTCCGCACAGCGTGAGCCGGCTCTGGGAATCAGATGTATGCGCTGCGGAGAGGCAGCTGACAAGGAGTGGTAGATGGAGCAGCTCAGCAGCTGGGACGGGCTTCCACATTCCCCATGGAAGAGAGGAGGAGGGGGGGAACCCTACGAGGGAGATTAGGGACTAAGCTGGGCAAGGGGAAAAGTGCACTGTCTTTCTCTGAGGGAGGAGGAAGCTCTCTGGAATAGGCAAAGTGTATCTTCAAGACCATCTTTCTCTTACCTGCCTACCTCAAAGCTGGTTTGTAATTTTAGATGCCTGTGTTGACCCTTCCTCTCTCTGCATCTCCACACATAGGCTTTGTTTGGAGAACTTAAATTACAGTTTTTGCATGTTCGTGGAGTTGTGTGTTCCTATCTGAGAGAGCAGCTCTTGCCAATGCCTCCTGTTACCAACTATGTGGGTAAGCAGGATGAAAAGGAGAGAACTCAAGGCTATAGGAAAAAATGAAGAGAATTAGTGAGTATTTGGGGAGGGGGTAGTGACAGCAGAGGGAAATCAGTACCGAAAGGGTAGGATTAAGAAAAGGCAGTACAAGACGTGTTTTTTACTCTGAAGATGAGAGCTGAAACATCTAGCAGAAAAAACTTGCAAGAAAATTGTAGAAATGGTAGCATAAGACTTTTAAGACAGTAAAGGAACAAAAATAAATGTCACTAGAATCTTTCATAACCCGTGATGGTGGGGGATGTGGGAGGAAATACTTGAGGTGGACTGTACCATAAAGCGGTGATGTTCTCCACCAGCATTAATTCCTTGTTTTCATCTAACCATCCAGTAAGCCTATTTTTGGCATTAAGAGGTGGTTTGGGAGAAAAAAGTTTACTTGTAAAATGTACAAGCTTGTTAAATGTTCTTGGGACATTTGTTTCCCTTTAATCAGTGAAGAGGTTAAACACAGGCAGCTCAACCCTTAAATAAGCTATGCAACCTATTACAGTGCTGAACTGCAAATGAATAGCTTTAAGAAAGGTAAGTGCTGAAACGAAATAATTAGAGGAAAACCACATAACTCCAGTTATTTGATTAAAATCAGTAATTCAGACAGTTGTAGCAAGCCAAGTAACTTCTGCTAGCTTATTTCTGTTAAGTTTTTATCTGGTAAAAGTTACTGTTCATGTACCTTCCCATTAAGTAATTAGTTTGAGCCCTGACTGTAGTAATGAAACTCTTAACAGGCAGGCATTTCCCCCTTGAAAACTGTTTGGATGAAATGAGTATTGTTCAAATCAACGAAAACTTAACCCCTCCCCACCCCCTGGGGAAGAAGTGCAGATGTGCGAAACCCCTGCTCTTAAGCCTGAATACAGAGTTGGTAGCTCTCCTGTGTCATGGTTTTTCTTTCATGTCAATAGGCAGAAAACTGTTAACTGAAGAGCAGTTATTTAAATGGCTGGTTTGTTTTTATTTGTATAAAATGAATAAAAAAATTAATATAGTCAGTGAAAATGGAAATCACTATGTACATTAAAATCAACAGAAGTAATCTTAGTAATTATTTTTCTGTGATTTGAAGCTAGCCTTATCATGGGAAGGCTTGTAATAGTTGTGGTTAACCAAATTACTGTTTTGTTTTTAGATATGTTGGAAGGAAAGTGAAGTTCTTTTGCTTTTAAGTTGAAAGAAATTGCTGTGTTTATTCCAAGGCTTGTTATTTCTCTTTTTGTGTGGAAAACTGCAAATTATTTTGGCTGTGAGATGAAGCTGGTGATTGACAATTCATCTGGTTTTGATTAATAGCTGGAAAACTAGACACGGTTATTAGGACCATGTTAGCAGTGAGTTGTTGGCTTCAGTGGAGTTTGATAGTTCCATAAGAACCGCTGCAGTCTTGGGATGTTCAGTCAGTGTGCTTGGTTTGTCAGGCTCTTCTTTGAAACACTTTTCACCAAAGGTTTTTGTAAGAGCCTGGTGGCCATGGGGTGGAAAGGCTGGTTCTGCTGTGGCAGAGCAATCCACCAAGAGGCAAAGCAGAGAGCAGGAGTAGCTTGCCTGTTTTCACAGTGGAGGCATCTGTGTCGGGCTTGTGAGCTTGTGTTCTCCAAAATACTCATAAATAATCTGGAGAAGAGTGAAAAGTCAGATGGCAAAATTTGCTACTGCTGTTGATACACCCAAAGCAGAGTACCAAATGCAGATGTGGTGAAGAACCTAATAAGAATAAAATAAGCTAATTAGAAATATAATAGGAGAGTCAATTGCTTGGCCATTAAATTGTGTGAGTCAAGACATGGCCAGAGGAGGTTTAGATTAGATATTAGGAAAATTTTCATCACAGAAGGGGTTATCAAGCATTGAAACAGGCTGCCCAGGGAAGGTATAAAGTTGCCATCTGTGGAGGTATTTAAAAGATGTATAGATGTGGTACCTAGGGACAGGTGGACATGCTTAGGGACACACTTTAGTGGTGGATATGACAGTGCTGGGTTTGCAGTTGAACTTGATGATCTTAAAGGTCATTTCCAACCTAAATGATTTTATGGTTCTGTGGTGCTTGGGCAGTGAAATGGCAGGCAAAAACATCTTAGGAGCAGGTCTTGGAGTTAGATGGCTGTCTTAAAATGAGCCATAACTGTTAAAGAAATAAATCAGTCGGAATTGTAATAAAAGTAGTAGAGAACAAAACCAAGATTATTTACCTCTATTTATGGTGTGCTGGTGAGGCAAGTGCTGTGAAGTTCTATGTCCCTTCCTCAGGCCTCAGAAAATAAAACAACGCTTGAAAAAGCATGTGGGCGGGGTGGGGGGGTTGTTTTAGTGGGGGAAGGAAGGAGAGAGACAGTGAAAGCTAAACTTGTGAGTCTTACAGATGCATTGTTTGTCACCTGTTTTTGTCTCCTTGAATTCTTTTTAGGTATTCAGCATGTTGTCAAGTGGTGAGTTCAGAACTGCACATTAAGATGCTGATCTCCAAGATGTTGCACAGAAAAATGCATCATCATTTGATAAAGGCACCACATTTGGCTCAGCAGATCTGTGCTATGCACAAGTGACTGAGAACTTGTTACTGGGCTGCATTTCCTGTGTGCATGTCTGGTTCTTATCCTCTTCCACACACTTTATCAGAGGTGATACCAGGTTAGACAGGCCTTTGGAGGCCTAATGCTATGCAGTTCTTGCATATCATTATTTTCAGAGCATTTTGTTAGTGATAGAGGAAGTGTAGGAGGTTTTTTTGCCAAGAATAGGCTGTCCTAGGTATGTTGTTACACACAACTTATTTACCCACAGCTACTGTGTGGGCTGAAGTTTCGAGTCATGTTCATTAATCCCGTTCCACAAATGCGACATACGTTATTTATGGTCAAACACAGGAGTATTTAAATGCCAAACAGGTATGGTATAGCCTCCATGCCTGACTAAATGGGAGAGCTTAACAATGGGCATCAGCAGTGTTGAAGGATTCTGAGTTGCAGTGTCCAGGTTCTGGTGGAGAAGGAACTAATTTTGTGTGTGTTACCGGTTCACTGCCAGGTTTATTCTGCTGGCCTTATTATCTGTGGGCATGTGACTTTGCTTTAAATCATAACTCATAGCTGTGTTTGGTATGAACACATTCTTTTGAAATTTCCTGCCCTCCCTTGCAGGGGAGGAGGCAGGGAAAGTCCTGCTGAGTCACCAGCTGGGTCACCCCTTTCACAGGCCCTTCCTGCAATTCCAAACTCTGTGTTGCTGCCTCAGTTTAATTTATACTTGGATATACCTGAATGGAAAGGGATATTAATGAAAACTATAATCAGCAGTATTGGTTTGATGCAATATTCTAACCTCACAGAAAGTAGAGATTAAATCAGTTTCTGCTGGTACAATAAAATGGAGTTGATTTTCACCTTAGTGTTTGTTTTAATGCCTGAGAATAGTCAGAAGAGATTGACTCCTTACTGTCTTAATATGAATTATCTTTCAGTGTTTCCTGTAAGTTTACATAGTAGCAAATGATGCCACTTTACATAGTTAGGATTATTCCCATAAATAATATTCATAAGCAATTTCCCACATCTCCAGAGAGACTTGCTGGCTTTTTAATCCCTCAAGTGTTTAACTTTTTTACTATTTTCCCGTTGTTAAGTAGAACAAATCCAATTTATTTTAAAAAACCCCAGAAAAACACTACTGGATACTTTTTGTTTTGATGCAGAGGCTATTTCACATGACTGCTAGCTGGTCTTTTGGGATACTGTGTATGCTGCATGTTCAGCAAAGTCTCGTGGCTGCCTCCCCCTAGAAATTCTAATTTTCGAGTATTCACAGACCTGCAAACCCCTGTATGTTGGCAAGATTTTTGAAGCTGCCAGACTAAATGGAATTAAGAACCCACTAATACTGAACTTCAGTTAACTACAATTTTATATTATTTTTATGTATAGATAAGCATGAGTGTGTGTGTATTTATATAATATATGTGGAGAAAATGTAGGCAAAGTAAGAAGTTGTGGATAGTAATGAGAGAGAAGAAAGGAAGAAAATCCACAGTATTCATATTAAAGGTTGATAGCAGTATTTTTTTCTTAAAAGTTTACAGGCTTCTGCTGTATCTTGTTGAGGCTCTGAAGAATTCTTATATTTGAGCAATGTAATTAACTATAATTTTCCAACTTAAAGAAAAACAGCCCATAAAATCTACCTTTGGTCAGAAGTGTTGAAGTTCTTTCACCTCTGTGCAGCAGAATTTTCTGTTACACTGATAACTTGATCCATCTGTGAGCGAGTTCCCATGCAGGTCTCTCAAAGGATACAATAATTATTATGAAATACTGTGTCCAACGAAAGTTCATATTCTAAAACTCCTCAGTTACATTCTAGTCTAACAGGTAATATTAACATATCCAAAGACTTATTTCTTCCTCACCCTTGAAAAGACTATGTTGCTTTTGTAAATAGAGTGCTTGCAGTGATTTTTCAGTGAATAGGCCTTTGGGCCAAAGATTTGTAGTTTTGAGGTGGTTTTGCTATGAACTTTTTGGTCTTTTTCACTGTTGGAGAGGCACATGCTACTTCAAGAATACTTCTTCCCTCAGGTGCCATGATTTGACTGTGATGAAAATAATTTGTGCCATTAAATTATCTGCTCTGAAGTTTTGGGTAAAGCCAGTTTGTAGCATTAGCATAAAAACACGTTTCTGCATCAGCATAGTGATTTTTAGGTTTAAGAGTTACCCAACTTGTTCTTCAACGTGGGTATTTTGAAAGTTTCTATGAGATGTTGGTGACCTGAATGTATTGTTTCCTGAAATCATTAGCATTTTCTAAGGAATCACCCAACTAGAAAAAATTTTAAATTTATGCTGCCTGTTTAGTACTTCAGTATTGTGTTCTTATCTGCTGCTGATGGTCACTTCCAGTGGGACTTGACAGCTATCTTACTTTCTTGTGGTTGAAGATGTTGTCCTAATTTATATTTATTTGAACAAATTTAAATCTGTTGTTTCAGAGAAGCTTTTTTTTTTGTGATTGAAAGCTGATAGTCTAGTAAAAACTTTTATGTCTGTCATCATCAGCCTACATACTTACAAGGATGGAAAATCAGGGCAAATGAAAGGAAAACACTTGATTTTTAATATTTTTTTTAATATTTATTTAAATACAGTGGCAGTTTTAATAAGGAAGTTGCAGGTGAAGAATTAATTTCCTACATTTTTACAATGGATTCTTCTCCTGGAATTCTGTCCTGCTCTTTCTCAAGGAATTTGAGGCATCCATTTATTTTAAGCTATCCTGCCCTTGCTTGTATCTTGAATGCAAGTGTCACAAACTTGCATAGGTGTTCTCTCCTTTTTTTCCTCTGTGGAGTAAATTGACACTGTGGAGTGTCAGTTCCCACTATGATGGGACACCATCACTTTGAAGTGTAATTTGTAGCTTTTGTCTGTAGAGGTTGTTTTCTCCCTCAGTTCAGAAAGCCAGTGCTTTTCACTTTTGAATTTTCAGATTTCAGTTCTTTTTAGTTGTATGATGATATATGTATTTTACTGGTGATAATGTAGTCTGGATTTGGGGGAAAACAAAACAAACACTTTTTTTTTTCTTTAGAGATGCTATCTGTAAATATTTATAGACTTCTCAAAAGAGTTGTAAAGTTTGGTAGCAAAAGAGCAAGATTTGGCACCCTTGAGTGGTTAAAGCATCTATTTGTACATCTATTCTGTTAAAATATTCTCAAGTTTGCCAGTGTGGTTTAGAGATGGTGAAGCTGCTTCTTGGGAGCTGGTAGGAGCAGAGTAGGAAGTGTGGGCAGGAAGCAGTGATTCGGGAAGGGGTAGGGAAAAGCTGAGCTGATCTGACAGAGCTGTGGTGAATAGTAGGAACAGAGAGGAAATGGCCAATGTCTGTGTTAAAATGGGGACAGAGAAGTTTAGGGAGTCACTCTACCTCTCTCTGCTTGAGTCACCTGCCTCTTGAAGCCTTGCCAGAGGCAGCCATTTGGTACAGTGGTGCCTGTTACTGCTCCTCACACTGCTTCAGGGTGTACCTTTGTGTCACCCTGCTGTGGGCAAATAGCCCACTGACAGCTTCCCAGCAGAGCTGTGTGAACTCAGTAATTCCCAATATGTAATCTGCTTTAAAAAAAAAAAAAAAAAAAATCCATGCAGATGAAGGTGGCTGTGGTCTGGGATACAGAACCTTTGCTGCTTCCTTGCATCAACTTGCCTGATCACTGGTGAATGGGCTTATCTGGCCAGGTCATGTTCCTGGCAGCTCTCCATTGCATGACCACAAGATCACCCAAGATGGTGATGTAGGAGTGGGAATGCTTGCTGGGGCAGAATGAGGACTGCCTCTTCCTCTGGCAGTGAGCTTCCAGGCCCTTTAATACCCTTACACAGCTTGTGTTTTTGTAGTACCTGCCCTCAGTAACCAGGCCTTGAGTCCTCCCTCAAATTTTGGTAAATTAAAACTTCTATTAGAAGTCTTAGAAAGCTTTGTCCTTATTGAATTAGTGACAAACAGGCTACATTCCAACTTCTCCCAACTTCTCTCTTATTCGACACAAATATTAATGAATTATTTGATTTCTGGAGTGTTTTCTTTTTTAGAAAAGTGGTGCTGTTTTCCAACTAAAGTATTTGCAACTGTTTTGTTATTGAAGAAGTGAAAGAATATCCCCTTTCTACCAAAGAGCTTGGCACAATTTCATTAGGTGGATGTCATGTGAAAATGCTTCCAGTGTCAATTAGTGAATTGTCTTTGAGTACTGAATAGCACTTTTTCCTTTTTTTCCCTCAGCATAGAGAATTGTTTAAAAGCACAGCAAGTTAGAAATAAAACTCAGATTAATTTTTAGTCATCTTTATGAGAAAACAGAACTGAGAGATAGGTTGACTAAGTGATCTGAGTATGTGTTTGCCCTTTCCAGAATTTATAAATAATTATTTTTAATTTTACCATACTTTATACATTACCTGCTTAGTTAAAATTTTCTCTGTTCCTGGCAAGGTTGGTGTAGCCAGCAATAATGTTGCCTCTGTTTATGTAGAGGGACATAGAGATGATGGCCTTAAATTTTGTTATTTATTCAAAACCAAAATTGATAAAAACCCCAATTTAAGTTCCTACTCAGGTATCTGGTACTCTAAAATGTGCCACCTCCTTGCTCTCTGTCACTCCTTCCAGTATTACTCTGGCTTAAGAGTGCCGCTCAAGAAGACTGGAACAGCCAGTCTTAACAGTTCAAAGCAGAAAATGCCACTTCTTGTGTAAGAATTTGGTAGTTGTAGAGGTTAATGTGAGAGTAGTGCAGTTAGACAAGATGTGGAAGAAAAAAAAGTGGATCTCTCTGATTTTTCGCTCTTGGGCTGGGAGGAATCTTTGTTCCTTTGTTTTTGTTGTTACTCAGTACTTAAGATTGGGATGCAGCTCTTTCCTGTACTCCTCCTCAGTGGTTTTACTGTGTTAGCCAAGCTTAGGAGACAGCAGCTCTGGTGTTGTGCTGAGCAGGCACAAATATTCAGAACTTCTGGGAATGCATTCGTACTGCATGGGTTGCTGCTGTAGAAATTAAATGTTAAGAAATCACAGGCTAATAGAATGACTTGTATTGGAAGAGACCTTAAAGAGGATCTAGTTCCAACCACCCCACCAAAAGATTTAGTGGGTTCACCCTGGGTGGATGCCTCCCCCTAGATCTGGTTCCTCAGGTCCCCATCCAACCTGAGCTTGAATGTTTCTCTGGGTGGGGCATTCACAAGTTCTCTGTGCAACCTGTTCAGTGCCTCTGTACTGTCTTGAGGAAATTTTCATGTTATACAGGAGGTCCCAAAAGGACTGTATAGCCACTTAAAGTAGGCTTTTCTTACAACAGACTGAATAATTTATTGATTCAATCAGAAAATAGTAGTCCATGTTAATTGTGCTAGTTAAATTGTATTCTGTTATGTCTCTGTAACTCCCAAAAACAAAGTAACATCACCACAGTGACTTAGAATTTAATAGTTCCACAGATTTTTGGATGTAATTTTCCTGGAAGAGAAGAGAGGACTCATAAAAAGCTTCATAACAAACTTTCTTATGTCTACTAGTCAATATGAACTCTTGTTTTTTCCACTCTGCTTTTACATCTCCTTTCTCTCCAGATGGCCCTCCATCCACTTGCATGCTGGTACTTCCTATCTTTTTTGGCCCTGCAAGACTCTGATAAGTGTGATAATACTGTAATTTTCCTTACATGTGAGCACTGGATGATACGAAGTCCTTAATTTTATTTTTGGAAGAAATCTTTTTGTACCAGCCAATTGTTGCTAAACATAGTGAGAGGCTTATAATACACAGCGCGTGTTTGAATTTAAAGCAACAACTTACCCTAAAAAGTTGACATCACAGTTTACTTGTACAACTTTGTATGAAATACAGTCATTAAAACTGCTCTAAAACTTTGGGCATTACAGTTGTTATTTGGATCTATTTGTTAATGGGATCTTGCAGGTGTTTGCTGGGGCAAGCATTGTCAGAGATGGACATAGGGACTCACCTGCAATATTGGAAGACTGCTTGGTTATGTTTCTCTCTGCAGGCTTCCTTTGAAATATTTCAGGAAAACTTGTTGAAAACCAAATAGTGCTGTGTCTGGGGTATTAGATTGGGATTGGGGGAATTTTTGCTGTCTGACACAGGTTGGTTGTTTGGTGTCAGTATTGTCAGTGTTCCTGTTGGGTGTGCTTGAGGTGCTCTGCAGCAGTGATGAGTTTCTGCAGTTCCCTGCTGCTCTGTACAGAAACACCCAAAAATGTCAGAAACTGCTATGGCACTCAGGGGTAAGTTAAAAGTGTTGCTTTACACACAGTTCTCCAGCTGTAATATAACATTACGATACAACCCCAAATCTAGACCTGGCATTACTGTAGGCAGGTCTGATTTAAGATCTGCCTATAGAGATTTTTTCATTTTACTATAGGTTGTGTAAAAAATGTCTGGAGCAAGGGTACTAAAGATACTTGCACTAAAGGTAAAGTGTTTCACAGAACAAGGTTAATCAAACTGGTTGGAGAATCTAAATTAAGAGTTACCTGAGTTGGTGCTGCTAAATGAGGTGGGTGCTTGTTTGTCCAGAAAAAATGAAGTGTAGGATTTTTTGTGAGGTTTTTGTTTTGTTTTGTTTCATCTTTTGATTGGATTTTGTGTGTGTGTTTTGGGGGAGTTTTGTTTGTTTGTTTGGAGTTTTTTGTTTGGGTTTTTTTGTTTTGTTGTTCCATCCTCCCCTCCTGCCCTCCAGTTCTAATGACACATTCTGATTTAATTATTGGTTTAGTTCACTTACTAGGTGAGATGGGGAAAGGCCTACCTGTGACATGCCATAGCTAACATATTCAAAGGCTATTTTCACTTGTTGCTGTGACTATAGAGTCTGAGAAGTATCTTGGTCTCTTTGACATAAATTGATCTTAGCAGCAAATATAACATCAATGGATTTTTTGCAAGTCTGTGATTTTCAAGACCACTTTGTCATATTGAAGTTAATAAAAAATAGTGCAATGAAAAGGCCATATGGAGAACTGCTGTCTTCCCACCCCAAAAGAAAAATGGAGTTGATTACTGATGATCACTTCTGGTTTTGTATCACATGTGTATCTGTTAAGATTTCTTTAAGTTGATGTTTCCAAATCATGGTCTGTTATACCTCTGAAGTCCCTTGCAGACTACTTTTATGTGGCCTGTGAAAGTCAATTAAGGAGAGCAGATTTATATGATATGCAACAATATACATGTGGGAAGTTTATTAGAAGAATTACATGACCACTACTAGAAGCTTGCAGATATTGACAACAGGAAAAAAAAAAAAAGGGCAAGAGGGAAATTTGGCAGAACAGGATTCTATGGTGTAACGTAAATCTCACTTCTGATGGAATCTCCTCAGGCTGGTGTCTGAAATGACAGTAGTTGCATCTCAGTGTAAAGCAAAGTGCAGAGACCATCTGTCCCAGAAAATTGCATTGTGACCAGTACTGCTCAATGTCTTCATCAAGGACTTTGACAGGGAGGTCAAGTGCACCCTCAGCAAGTTTGTAGATGACACCAGGCTGGGTGTTGGGGTTGATGTACCTGAGGTCTGGGATACCATCCAGAGAGAGCTGGACAAGCCAGAGGAGTGGGTCTGTGTGAACCTCATGAGGTTCAGCAAGTCCAAGTGCAAACTGTTACACTTACATCAGGGTATCAGTTACAGATTGGGGGCTGAAAGGATTGAGTACAGCCCTGCTGAGAAGGACTTGGAGGTGCTGGTGGATGACATGTGACCTGCCAAAATGTGTGGCAGCACAGAAAGCCAATTGTATCCTGGGCTGCACCAAAAGCAGTGTGGCCAGCAGGTCACAAGGGAGGTGATCCTGTCATTCTGCTCTGCTCTTGTGAGACCCCCATGGAGTGCAGCATCCAGCTCTGGGGTCCTCAACACAGGGGAAACATAGATCACTTGGAGTGAATTCAGAGAAGAACATGAAGATCATCGGAGGTCTGGAATTGCCTCTCCTATGAGGAAAGGCTGAGAGAGTTGGGGTTGTTCAGCCCAGAGAAGAGAAGGCTCTGAAGAGATGTTATTACTGCCCTTCAGTACCTAAGGAGGGGCTTATAAGAAAGATGTGTACAGACCTATTAGCAGATCTTGTTGTGATAGGACAAGGGGTCCTTCCAGGAAGAGGACTGGTCTGGGTTACATATAAGAAAGATTTTTTTTTTATGGTAAGGGTGATGAAGTAATGTAACAGGTTGCCCAGAGAGGTGGTCAGTGCCCTATCCCTGGAAAGCTTCAATGTCAGGTTGGATGGGTGACCTGATAAAGTTGAAGATGTCTCTGCTTATTGCTGGGGGATTGGACTAGATTGCCTTTAAAGTCTTTTCTGACCCAAGCTATTCTATTATCTCTTCAGGAGGTAGTTCTCTGGTGGCTCCTGATGGTGTATCCACCCCTCACCTGAAAGTTATGGATTGTGTAGTGCCACCTTTTTCGGAAAGGCCATGGAAAGACCAATGTTATATTTGTTGCGTGTTTTATTTGCCTTTGGCTTTGAAGGGATCTGGACATAGCTGAGCCTTTTCTGGAGGGCTGTAAAATTTGTAGTGTGAAGTGTCATCATGAAACCAGTTACCAGAGTTTGACAGGTCAGTATTAGTAAGACACCTAGAAAAAGATGGCTTTAACCTGTGATATGTACTCTCCATATCTGTTAACTTCTTCCGCCAGATAACCTTTGTGCAACTTGAATCAGTGGGAATTTGTTGGTGGGTCACATCACTGTTTCCATTTCAAAGGGTGGAACTTTGCAGACGGTAACACGCCTGGGGTTATGGAGGTGACCACAAACCTCCTCTGTCTTCCACCCCCACCATCCTGGGCAAGCTCCTCCACCTCTGTCTGGTGCTCTGAGGGGTGCTTGCCTCAGAAGCCCTACCTTGAGTTAGCACTGCTTGTTTGTCAGCTCCTGCACACTTTCTCGAATGTCAGCTTGACTTCTCCTATGGATTTACATATCCTCAAAAAAGCAAAAAGCCTTTGGGTGTTGTCTTCTGTGTTATTTGTTTTCTAATAGATCTAGAATATAAGCTCTGCAGCTTCAGGATGTGACTGCCTGCTTTTAAAGGGTTTTTACTATGTCTAATTGGATAATGAAAAATTCTCATGCAGAACTGTAGGGATTGGTACATAAAAAGCATACTAGCAGTGCATGTGAAAATGCCTACCTTGCTTCAATGCTAGAAAACCACCAGTGTATTTCTTGCAAGTTACAAGCACAGAATTACTTAAATCTTGATCAGCATATTTTCCTTTTAACTCAGAAATATGTTCTGTGAGTTGTAACTGCTGAAGAGGTAGATGCTTGTGCTCATAAGTGTAGCAAAGAAAACATAGTAGGGGAGAAAATAAATATTCAAGAAAACTTGAGTTGTAAGTAATTGAAGTATGATCTACAGGTTGTCTTGCTTTTTCAGTGATCAACTGTGTAAGACTTAAAAGTAGGTGTAAAAGATAAAAACTCTTGCTCCTTTCTGTCTCTTCTAAGTGTCTCTACATCAGCTTATATCAAACTTAGCCTAAAACAAAACAGTCCTATAATACCACTCAATTGCCCCAATGGGTGGGGATAGAGGAAGGAGTTTTAGATTATTGATTAACTGGTCTGGAGAGTTCTCAAAGCAGGCCATGGATTTCTGGGCAAGGAGCTATGGGATAATTTCTATGGAATAGGTTCCTCTTTTTCTGAGGGAAGAATTTGTTCTACCTTCATTTATCCTCATTGATCCTGATCCCTTGTATTAGGGGTGTGTGTAGGAAGCTCTTGAAAAAGTTTTCCAACACAGCATTAGAAAGAGGTGAAATTCTCTCAGGAGTCTTTTTAGTTGCAAAATTCTTGTTGGCAGGTTAAGACACAGGCCCAGCAACTGGATACAGGCTCACTCCTGTACTAACCCACTCCTTACGAGTATATCACTAATACTTAAATGACGTGGCTGCATAAATGAACAAATGATGGATGACCAATAATTTAATAAATTGCCTACTTCTGCTTTTCTCAAGTCTCTATTGTCTAGAGTACTTGAAAATAAAAACGACTTCTGCAATGTTTGAGGAAAATTGTCCAAACCAGGGAATAGGAAAGTTATTGCAGAAGAACACTGGTACTGTGGCATCTTTATTTAATAAGCAGCCTTTTCTATTTTAAACAGCATTGTTGCATTTTATATGACAGTCATGATACAAAGATAATTACTTCCCAAAGAAAAAAGTTTATAAAAGCAGACATTTGAAATCACTGAGGTTTTCTTTGGGGTATCTTAGTAAACACATTCATGGCTGTGATGACTTAAGGATGTGTGTGACGTAAGGCTTCTAAAACAGGTAATACTAGGGGGTTTTTTCTATTTTATTTTTATTTTGGCCAGTGTAGTTATAAAAACTTTTTGGATAGCCAACCCCCTTTTTTTCAGGTTTGAAGATAACATTTCTGTAACCAGGTTCTTCCTAATAGTCTGCTTAATAGATATTTCTTCCCCTAGAAAATTAAACATAAATGCTTTTTTCAAGCGTATTTAACTCTTTTCTGAACTAGTATGTTCAACATTTGTCATATTCCAGATTGTATTTGCTAAAATGCATTTACTTTTTAATGTAAACAAGATTGTTGTTGATTTTTACTGTTCCCAGTCATTAGAAGCAAAGTACTTGTAAAGGTTGTCTAGGCCATTGAGTTGAGCTTCCAGCTGTCACATCTGCCGTCTTATGAACTGCTTTTCTAAACCTCATCAAGCTTAAAGAGCACTTGGCTTTTGCTTTCAGTATTCCTGCTCTTTGAAACACTTACCTAAATCAGATCAGTTTGAATGTTGGAACAGGTATCTGACTGTCCTAAATTTATTAGATGCTGGTTTCATACTGAATTTGCTCTGGTGTCAATTTTACCCATCTTAATTATTTACATTTCCTGCATTAGGATCTGTCAGTGTTTTGATAAATAGCTATCTATCTAAAGTAAGTTAAATTCCATTTGGATTTCTCCTTCAAGATAATCTGTACTCATGCCTGAGGTGTAAGTGTTGTTGATGTGGATGATCAGAATTTTGTTCACTGTATTCTGGCACAAATACTTCCCTAGGTTTACTGGAAGCAATCTTGAGAGGCACTTAAACATTTTAATTTTGTTTTCCTCATTGTGCATCACACCAGTTGTTTACAGACATCCTGCAGCTTAAATAGAAACTATTTTGATCTTTAGCTATACAGTCTTACCTTGTTTTATGTAAGTATATATGAATTTTTAAAAATCAGGGGTAATGCAATGGCAAAAAAATTACAAGTACTGAAATATTTCAAGTTTGGAATTGTATATGAAATACTGATTAAATTTGAGAGGGCTCTATGCTGATGGGCTTAATTTCTGTGTTAGTGCTTTGAAGTGAGGTGTCCACAATTCTGAGGATCTCAGAACTAGGAACTAGGATGGTGAGTAAGCACAAGCTGCTCTACTGGTAGGAGAGACATTCAGCTGTGTGATGCTGAAAGGACACCTTCCTTGGCAATAACATTTAAAATCACTAATTCCTCTTACTCATCTGTAATCCTCTTCCCACAGCTTGAGCTCAGGACTATAATGGAACCTATTATGGGGAAAAGGTCTATGACTCAGTCATTGAGCCAGGCAAACTCTTGGCTTCTTTAATTGGCACCATTAAATCTTTAGTAGTTTTTCTCTCGTAATATATAGGTGTCATTGGTATAAAATGCAACACTGCTGAAGATATATTGTATCTTTTGCTCTCTGATTTCTGTGACTTGATCAACATAGGTGTTTAAAGGCTGGTTAATCAGACTTTTTTAGAATTACTACTTAACTATTTAGGAGTGTATTGAAAACAAAATGTAAGAAAGCCATTGCAAAAATTTTTACTTTCCAGGTTATTTTCCTTTTCTATTTAGACACAGGAGAGGGGAAAGGAAAAACCTGTCTTTGCATTGTGTTTTATCTTCATAGAAGTTAACTTGAAGACTGGGTGTCTTCTCCATGACAGGATGGGAGAAGTTAATTCTTGAGCATACAACCAGGGGAGAACTGGCTTTNGTTTGGCAGGTTTTTGATTGCATTGATCTTTTTTTTGTAAAATACTGGAAAATGAACATGGAAACAGCTGTAGTTTGGGGAGTCAGACATCATTAGAAACAATTTAAACACTGAAAGTTCAATGTTTGAATACATATGTATATATTAGTAAATGCACGTATATGAGGAACAATAGCAGCTTTTAACTCTTCTTTTGTTGTTTTCCCACATATTTAATATTGGACACTTGGAGCTTTTCAGAAGTGGCTCTGAAAGCGGGGTGTGATGAGGGGCATTGGAAAACTGTAATTGTTACCATGTGCAGAGTCTGCCTTGCTGTATCTCCAGTTGGCAAGGTTTGGTTGTAACATTTATATATACTTTTTGAAAGAAAGTATCAAGAAAGAATAAAGTAAGTGACAGAAAATGTTAAACTTTGTTACTTAACACACACAATTCAAGTGATTGTGTTTTCGGAATGATGGCAAGCTGCAAAGCTGTCGTTAGAAAAGATCTGAAGTAGAACTGAATACATGTTCCTCATGACTATAAAATAGGATATGTGTATGTAACTTTCTGTGATAGAACTAGCTATTTAATTACTTTGGTTTTATTGTTTGAGGTATGGCCTGATAATTTGTTGACTGTATATTTTCCAGTAAACCCAATAATGAATATCACTGAATCTCTTGAACCAGGTGGTCTCTTCCTACAAACAGTCTCTGTTCATATCTTTGTAAAAATAACTATATGAGGTTTTTAAATGGCAATTTTAATCATAATACTGAAAAACTTCACCAACCACTAATTCATTCATCATCTAAAATCTCCCATAGTGTGTATTCTCCATTTTACATATGAGTAAACCAGGACAGAGGGATAGGGAGTTGCCTGAGGCAAGAGTGATAGTAGTGGGATTTGGGGCTTCTTTGTATGTGTTTTGCTGGGTGGTATTGCCCTGAAGCTGAAGCCAGTAGTTATCCAAGTAGGTGTTTTCTTGCAGTCATCATTGAGCAGTTTTCAGGAAGGTCCATGGCAAGTCCTTTGCTGGAAATCTCTTAGTAAGAAATGAGTACTAATTTAAAAGAAAAGGTAAAAAAGCCCCAGCCAAACAAAACTCAACAAAACAAAAGCCCATCTAGGAAAAAAAAATGTATCATAATGAATTGAGGCTGGTAGGAAGAAATAACTTACCTTTCCTGATGTTCACTGCTTTCACCACTCCTCATAGTCGTTCCTTTGTCTGTACTTAAGCTTTCAAGGTAACATGAGTCTTTTCTTCAGGATAATGTCATAGTCATTTAGATCTGATTTAATCTAGAAGTTTCATCCATACTGTCAACTGCATGAGGCAGCAGTTGTAGAGTCACTAGGGAAGAGTCACGCTGTAGTTTAGAGATATTATTGCAGAAAGTTAAGCAATAGGGCATAAAATTTGTTTAGTAACATCAATTATTCTTTGTTTTCTGGTATTTGAAATATTTAAATAATTTAGACCGTAATTAAAGAAAAATGTTTATAATTTACAGTGTGTTTTCTTAGGGTTACAATGAATCTTAAGTAATCTTTTCAAGACAACGTTGCATGTTTGCTGTTTCACTTTCAGGCTGACTCATTGGTCAGTGCCTGAAAAAAGGCTTTGAATTTCTGCTGGACAAGATCAGTTTAATATTGGATAAAAATGAGGTAGAACTCTAACTTATTTTGGACATCTAATAGAAGTAAAAGTGATGATGGTAGTGGGAGCTTGGACTTTCTTTTTCTTTCATGGTCTGGTATTTCTTTGTGATTAAGGAAATGGCATTTAGAACGTAAAAACATAAAGTTATAGTTTTAAATTATGGCTCTCCTAGTACTAAGCATGCTCACCCTTACTGTGAGATGGAAACAGCAGCAATTAAACACTTTGAGATTTGGAGCAGACATAAACAATAGAGACAGTTTGATTGAGATATTGTGGGTATAATTTTATGGTATCAGAAAACATTTATCATATATGGTCTTCTGGGAGAAAATTCTGAGGTGAGGCTCTTTGAATCAGAAGAAGTTAGCAAATGTAAAGATTAGAATCATTAAATAGTAATAATAAAAAAATTGGTTTATAGCAGTTTACCTTTCTTTCTTTGTTGGTGCCTTAGTATTTTACAGTATTAGAAGTCCATGTGATCAGAGAATTCTGTGTGGTTTTTTAAAGATGTAGCGGAAAAGACTGGAGTACAAGTTGTAGTTTAAAAAAAAAAGGGCACCAGCAGAAGTAATGAATAAAAAGGATTTCATCTTTTGTGGATACTGTACAACTTCACTGTGCAGAGGGGGAAGATGGCAAGGGAAGAAGAAGAGTATTCCATTATTTGCCTGGTGGGTCTCTTCCAGTCATCCAAATAAAATATTGTTGAAGTGAATGTTTGCCAGCTCCAAACTGAAACCAAAATGTACTATTTGTGCTAGTAGTGTTTCTTCTAATGTTTTCAGCTAATTTTTCTCAATCTGGTACTCTTAACTCCAAGATATCTTGGTGAAATTATAAAAATATGTTATTGCAAACAGAAAATTTAGAGTGCTCTGTGATTTAATAAAACTACTTATGGATGGTGTTGTGGCAGTATCTTGGGAGTTCAGTGGGACCTCCTTTCTATGGACAGGAGTAAAAACTCAGGGGTTCTAGTCCTTTTCACATCTGTTAAAATCTTTAACATCTAAGGCCATTGCCCTTGCCTTGAACTATTAGAACATGATATACATATTTATACCTTTGGGGAAAACTTGTTCTTTCTTTGATGAGGGCATGCAGATTGGGGAAGTGATAAAGTTCTTAGTAAAGGTTCTCTATGAATTGCATCCTTTTTTCACCAGCCTTGTCATCTGATGCATGTTTGTCATTAAATTGTGATTGGTATATTTTTTATATGTGCAGGCTTAAACATGGATGTTTACCAAGAAGCTGACAGTAGGGAACTTTTAAAATAAAAATGCTGGGCTTTTGTTTTCCTAGATATATAAGGAAAGGGTTAGAAAAGTGATAGAGAAGTTATATCTATTCCTACTGTATCGGAACAAACATACACTAATAAATGTAATGGCCTAAAAATACATTTGAAAGCATTTTACTGATGGTTGCTGTATCTTACTGTTTTATGAATGTTTGATGTTGTGCTCTTCAGTTGCTGAAGGGCAACTCAGTCATGTCTATGAGTTAGAGCTTATAGGGCAGCTGTGATCCTCAGGGTGTCTCTGAGAGATGGCGTTCTCAGAGGTGGGCTAGTCCCATTGAAGACCCTTGCATTAGAATGCCTTCAGAAGAGGGGTGAGGATGGCAAAACACAGCGTGAATTACATCAGGAAGGTTGAAAGGACTGGGTGGGACTAGTGTCTTTCTAAAGCTTCCCAAGACTGGAAGACAAGTCCAGAAGAAAGGCCACTAAGGTGTGCATACACAAGCAGGTTGCAAGCAGGGCACCCTGAAGGTTGAGTTTGAGGGCTTTCTGGCACAGGCATCTTGTAAAAAAAATACAGAGGCATGTAGTGGTGCCAAGTAATTAGATTGGGGCAATATGCAGTTGTAGCCACATGGTGCCCATCTGCTCCTAGTGGATTTCCTTACAGTCTGTTGCAGTTTGGTCCTTTTGCAGTCTATAACTTCCTCATAAAGGGAAGTGTAGGGAGGGGCACTCATTAATCCTCTTCTCCTGATGGCCAGTGGGAGGATCTGAGGGAATAGTATGAAGCTGCGTCAGGGGAGATTTGGTTTGGATATTAGGTTTTTCTCCAGAGGTGGTTGAGCACTGGAACAGGCTCCCCAGGGAAGTGGTCACAACCCCAAGCCTGACAGAGAAGCATTTGGATGTTTTCAGGGACATGATGTGACTTCTAGGGTGTCCTGTGCAGGGCCAGGAATTGGACTTGGATGATCCTTGTGCATCTCTTCCAACCCAGGATATGCTATGATTCTGAGATTCATTGTTAAAAAGCATTAGTACTGTCCTTACAAGTAATGGACTGGAGCTCACAGGATGTTCATCAGACAGGTGGACATTTCTGTCATTTGTATTTACTTGATCCTTAAGTGCTGCAGAGAAAGCAGGAGAAAAATGTTTCCTGGCCTGCAAGTCTTCTTAATCTAATGAAAAAAAACCACTAAAAAAATCTAATGAAAAAACCCACAAAAACCTACTGCCCTTCTCTCTATTGTTGTTCTCCCTTCCTTAGACTAAAGTAAACTTTTTTATTATAAACTACAAGATGACGAGGTATACTTTTGCTGAACCCAGATAAAGAATACTTTACTAGAGGTTTGGCAAATCAAAAAAGAAGTATTGCTTCCAACTTAACATATACATCTTGTATTTTTAGTATTGTAATAGTATGTATTTATCAAGTAAACATATAATATAGTATCTTATTACCCATCACCTTATATTTTTTTTTACATTTATAGCCTCTTAAATAAGTTTTCGTGTAACTCTTGGGTGTTAGAAAGGCTGGGGGAAAAAAGTACCAGAATAGAAATGCTCTTGCTGTTGTGGTGTGTAATACTATTACTGCTACCATTACTTGCAGCAGTGAAAGCACAGATGGAACTTTTTCAGTTGTCTGTGGTCAGAAGAACCAGCGCTTGTATCATGTATACTTGTCTTTGATTTTCTCTGTAGTCATAAACCTGGTGCCATTTGCTGCATGTCACTGTGATTTAAATTTGATAACAGAAAGATTATTGACGTTAGTAGATATGATCTATTTAAGGTCCCTCTGAAAATGGTTCTCTGAGCAGCTTCAGTCTTCTGTAGAACAAACAAAGTTTTAGAGGACATTTATCACTTTTATTACTGTGGGCAGGCCCTATGTGCTTAATATACCAAGTCAGCCAGGACTGTTTTCTTGTGTTTTCTTTTTCTGGGTAGGGAACAGGGTGTTTAGTGGAAATCATAGTTAGTACCAGAGCATCAGCTCTGGTGATAGCAATACAATGTGATGTAAGAACAGGTTACCCTTCAGAGAGGATGGATCTCCATGCATTTGATGCTCAGTAGCTCAATGGAGAGAATTCTGCTGGTGGAGGGAGGAGGCTGCATGTACAGGGCAGTACAGTTTTGGCTCTCCTCTCAGTACCTTGGATTTCAAAGCATGCCTGTGCCCAAGAGAAGGAGGGTGTTTGCATTTGACTGTTTTGGAGGAACTGCTTTGTTTTCACAGTGAAAGAAAGGGGCTATGAGGAACAGGGAGGCAAATCCAAAAGCAACAATTCAGCCTGCAGATACGCTAAAATGTTAGGTTAGTCTTTTATAATGCTAATTTATTTAATAATAGCAGTTTAATTATTACTGTTTTGGTTGGGTATGTGCAGATGTTTCCTCCCCTAAATTCCCCCTTTACTGGAGAAGTTGAAGTATTGTATTAGATTTTTTCATCCTGATATGTTCTTACTTTACTGTGTGACTTCCCTAACTTGCCTGGTGATGAGCACCATCACCTTGTCTCAGAGGGGTTGGAAAAGACTGTTGGTAAATCTCCTGGATATTCTCTAATCCAAGGAATTCTCTAGTAAGTGCCAGGTATCTTGATAGCTGTGCCTGGGAATAACTTCACAGACATAACTTCACAAAGAGAATACACACATTTTTTAAAATGCAGATGTTACATGGCAGAATCAAAGAACTGTTAAGGTTGGAAAAGACCTTTAATATCAAGTCTGACTATCAACAACTTCTGTGGTAAAATATGTTGGCATGTCTTCTGCTTGATAGTGGAGCACATGCAAAATGAAATTTCCTTTTACTGTGGCCATGCATGGAGAGCAGGCTTGAGGTGGGCAAGCTGTCAGCATGAGCAATAAGCTTTTACCAGTAGAATTCAGTACCTTGTTGTCCCACCCTTTCTATGTGTCTCTGCAGGTTGAGCTAGTAAAAACTTGCCAAAATCATGAGTCCTCAGCCAATCTACATAGTGATGATGGAGAGTAGAGAGTTAGGCTGCTGTTGTGTAATATTTAGGACCTGCCCTGCTTTCATTAGGGGTAACCTTATACTGCTAAGTCAGTCTATATTGCAAATCTCTAGCAAAAAAAGTATTGATAAAATGTTTGTCTTGTTGACCATCACATCACCAGTTACACACAATCCTTGCGGTAGCTGTTGCAATGTCTTACATATAGAGCCAATTTGGAGCATGCATGCTTCATTGCTGTAGGGGTGGCAGTTGTGTGAGATTGCTTGATCAACACTGATTCTGATCAATTCTGATCAATGGACAGCAACCTAGGAGTTGTCTTATGGGACAAGTTAGTTGTTCCTTGAGCTGTGAACAAACTGTCAGCACTCATTGCACTGGCTGATATTCCATAAGCTTAGAAATGTGTCTCGCTTTTTCTGTGAGCACAAAACACTACATATGATTACTATAAAATTATAATGGGATGTTTGCTTTTTGGATGGCCACATTAATATAATTTGTCTTTTGTAATCTGTGTTTCTTCACTGAGTACATGACCAGTAAATAAATAATTTTATTACTGTAGCTGTGCTGAGACTCAATTAAGAAACCCTGTATTTTGCATAGCATGTTTTTATTCCTCCAAATACTGTAATTGGGTGATATTTTCAGCTCCACTAAATCAGAAATTATAGTAGTTTACTGTGGTAGCAGAGGGCATTAAGATTGGTTTTAATCACTTCCACTCCACTGTTAGGATGCTGTTGGCATCTGAATTTTTTTTTTTATTCTGAGATTTTATAAAAACTTTGGATCAGCAAGTTAAAACAACTTGTTTGTAATTGTACTGTTTTTAACAGGTTTCTAGGAGCAGTAATATAGTGGGATGACTTAGAATAGTCTTAGATTATTCTCCTAAGTTTTCTCCTAAGACCTGATTAAGATATAAAATGATATTTCAGCAGTACTTTGCTAAAACATTAACTTTTTCTCACGCACAGTAGTTTTGTCTTGCTAGAAAGGTATTAATAGAACTTCTATTTTCTAAACACTTTCATCTGTGTTCTGAAGAGGTATGCCAAGAAATTTAGATTCCTTTCAAGCCTATTTGCAAAATAGATATTCATTCTCCTGTGGTGTGATGTCTTTCCCTTTATTGCAGAGATCATTGACAGCACTTGTTGATTTATAAATCCCAGTTGCCACTTTGGAACTACAATTTTCTTAGGAGGGTTTCTGAATTACTGAGATACCAGTTGTTTCTAAACAGAATCATATCCTCCAAAATATTTTAAGTTTAATATTAAAGTATTTTAATATAGAACAATAAAAGAAACATACACATCTACAAGGTAGTAGTTTCACAGGAGAGGGAAGGGACTGTCATTCACAATAAGGGAGAGGAAACTGATTGGTAAAACATATTTTTGAAACAATTACACATGTGAATGTAGTCTTGATGTTTCTCGACTTCACCTACTATAGAAAAAATACTGTACAGCTTTTGCTGAATGTAGGTACTAACATTTGGCCAGAGTTTTGGAGGTGGTGTTGATTCCTGTTTACTCTGGAGTTTTTGCCAGTATGTGAGCTCTGCATATGGACAATGTCAGGAAAGTACGGAGAAAGGGTGACACATGCTTCACACTGAGGGGGCACTAAGAGAGGCCTAATGCTGAAAGTATTCATGAAGCAAGTTGAGAATTGCAGGGACAAAGCAATGTGTAGAGACATGATGCAGAAACTTTCCAAATTAGTCAAGATGAGTAGTTCATTCTAAATAATCCAGAGGGAGGATGAATCCTGTCATTAATCTTCGAAAGGAAGAATCATGGAGCAATTTGGTTATGTGATGGCTTTTAACACCTTTTGGGCTGTCCCATCAGGAAGGATACAAATTCAAAATGAATGATCTCTGTGGCATGGCATTAGGTGGAACTGCTGCTGGAAGCATGCTCTAGTCTGTCTCCTGTTTTCAAAGAATTTGCACTGGTTGCTGTTTTAACTTCTCCAAAGTGAAGGTGATAATTGAACAGGTTTGCAGTTGAGAATATTCTGCAATGATATACCTAAAATGAAATTATCTATTGCATGGAGATCATACTAAACAGGTTTGTATTTTGAAGTCAGTGGGGATTGACTGAGCACTTTTTTTACTCTTAGACAACTTAGTAAACCAACGTTCAAGAAAATTTAAATGAAGTGGTGTTGTAGATCTTTACTTAAATATGGAAAAGACCATTGAATCTGGAAATGAAAGGGAAATTAAAGTGTTGTCCTGGTAAAAAGCTTTTTTAAAAAAATTGTTTGTTGTTTGGTGCTGATGTTTAAATTTCACAAAGTTAGCTGAGTCACATCACGTATTTGCTGCTCTTGCTTCATACTTTGTAAAGCTCAATATTGGCTCAAGTTGTTGCTTTATTAGGGAAGTGACACTCAGCTGCTTTCAGTACAGTTGATTTGGGTTCAGTCCTTGTTCAAGCAACAGAAAGACTCTCCTTAACCTTCCTCCCTGCCACTCCACCTTCATTGGGTTAATCCTACATCTTGTCCATCTTGCTGCTTCACATAACAGGCCTGGTTTGAGACAGCTCTCTGTGCTTTGGGCTGGCGTGAGTGAGCTTACACTCTAAAAGTGTAAGCAGCTGTGAAACACAGGCAAATTTGGTTTAATTTTTCAAGTCTTGGTGATACCTGTTTGGAAGCTCAAAAATAGGTTTGAATTCCAGAAATTTTGCAGTTTAGAAACAGACTATTCTATTTTTCTAATAGTGTTTTAGTTTTTTATTTCCTTGGGTGTTGTTGGTTCCTACTGAATGCTGTGTAGCCTGTTGTGCCACGAGTTGTTTTAACACTTTGGAGTTCTTGAAGAATTTCTGGTTTTCTCTAATAAGCTGTGATCTTTAGGAGTGTGCTGCATTGTGATATTGCATGTTAATAGCATTGATTAACTGTCGAGCAGTGGGAACTGATGAGAAAATGTCCACTGTAAAATTAAATGGAATTACTGAAGACTGTGCCATGCTGCTGGTTAGGGAGGTGACTAGCCCCAGTAGTCGCTGGTAGGAGTATTAATGTGAGCTCCAGGTTTTTTCACATGATTAAAACAGGCCATCTGTTCTTCGTTAAATGTTTACAAAAACAGCTTTTCTCTAAAAGATTTAAAGAGATGTGGGTCTAGTAAACACACCAATATTTTTGAGCACCTTTTTCACCTTATTTCAAATAATACCAAAAATAATTCTGCTGCAATATCAAATAGGATGAATACCTATTTGTGTTTAATCTCCACTGGTTTCTTTCCCATGGAAGATTAAATTCTGAACTAACATACTAAATTATAGCTTTGTTACTACTAAAAGCAGCAGGAGAAGCAATTTCTGTGAAGTATGCAGACATTTTTTTTCAATCTCTTGATAAAAACTTGTAATATACATATTTTTAAAAATTCTATAAATGGAAAATGGGGTTCTTTCATTAGAAATTGTGATCCTGTAACTAGAGCTAATCCTTTCTAGATTTAAAGAAGAACTATTTGAAATAATTCCCTGTGGTAAGCTTAATTTAATATTTATCATGAAAGCCTGTTGTTCTTCCTTTTCTCTCTACTTAAGGAAGAGCAGACAACTGGTTTAGGGTAAGAAAATGCATCTTTCAAGCTGCTTCTAGTCTCTTCTCAGTAGATTTGTGCTGCTTCTACACAGCTTCACACTAGGGAGCAATGTGGGGTTGTCAGTTAGGGATAAACGGTTTTAGCATATTGCAGAAGTACAGCCACAGACTTCCTAGAAAAATAAAAGTATTCACAGCTATTTCTTTGAAAGAGTGCTACAATTTAGAAAATCATGTATAAGTGAATTACAAAACATGCCAAACTACAAGGGGAGTGGTGTGTGGCAAAAGTAATATATTTTCAAGTAATAGAAAATACAACCTCCAAAGCCTAATCAGGGCAGAATTGCCTTTTTGTAGCTTCAATGTTCCAGAGATTCTGAGTGACGTGAACCAAAATCATAGTATTATTATGCTTGGTAATGTGCATAACTTGATCCTTTAAATAAAAGGCAGTAAGTTTGGGGGTTTTTAATATTTGTTTCAGGCATAATGTTTTAGTCTAATGTATAGTCTTCAGTTGTTTTAGAGCTTGAGAATTACTCTTGTGGATAAGGCTTCTGAAAAGTAAGAATCTGGAATTTCACAGGATACTACAGTATGGCAGCAATCACTGCCATTCTCAGGGCTTTACCTTCTGCCAGACCTTACATTAAAACTGGAAATGTCAAGTCATGAAGGGCTGACACTGCTGTTGTGGAGATTTGGAAAGCTTTGTGTTCAGATTTGCTTATGACTCTGCTGAAAGTTGTTGTTCAGACTTAGCAAACAAAAACAACCCACAAGTCTTACAAAGGCAACAAGGATTCATGTTTTTGAATACGGAAGCATTTATAAGATATAATATTGATTTCAGTGATGGTCATATCACTAATGAAGTTGCAATGTTGAAAATTTTCTAAAATTACATGGCATTACTGGATTTCTTGTGGTTTTTAATATTTGTTGGCTTGGCTGTTTCATATGCATAAGAGGAAAAAAAATAAAACTACTGATTCTGACCTATTCTAGAAAGTTGTGCCTTATGCATAAGCTTCTAGGTAATTGTAAAAGTCTCTCTTAATATGGCAAACTAATAATGTAGTGCCAAATTCAAGGTACTTGCTTAATACAAAATCTACAAATAATGGAAAGAAAACCCTGGAGTTCTTATATGTTATATATAGCAGGTGAGCAGTATTTTAAAACAGGTTTGAGGATGGTAGGGGACAGCTCAGTGAAAAAATTGGTGAAACTTGCACTTGAAATTTCTGCAAAATGTAGGATGCATGAGATACAAAATAGCAGATAATGCAGAAATATATTGACTATCTTGCAAAAATACAGTTAAAAGTACTGCTCTGAAAACTCGGGGACAAGAAGTACTTACAGATGATCTTGGTAATATTCCTTTATTTTCCTACCTAAAAATAATGGTTAGTGTAAGCACATAACAGTCCAAGGTACAGAGAAGATAGTTTTATTGTGTGTCATATAACAACTCTGAGACACTTAATTTAGTCAACTAAATTCACAACCAATCAGAACATTTTAAAATATCTCCATTTTGTGTAATGTGTAATTGGGCTGCAGAACTCATTGTTACCTCTGACTTTCTGGGATAGTGTTTTCTATACAGACACTCAGTTTTTGTGAACTTTCCAGCATGGAGCTGAATGTGCCAGTGGTGACTACAGATTTCTAGAACAGGTGTTGATTCGTACTTCACGATGCCTAACATGAGGTGGTCTTGAGGTGGGGCTAACTGATGCAGTGCTATTGCAATCAGTGCATCAGGTTTTCATTAGAGCTTGATTTTCACTGCAACTTAGACCCTGTTGCACAAAACAGGATGTTAATAAACATGTGGAGGACAGAAACATGCAGAAGTAACCCTTGGAAGTTCTTGGTTAAGCCAAGAGACCCAGGCCATCCGTCTGTCACTCAGGCCTTCCATCTTGTTCTGTCTCTTCCATGGAGAACTGTAGTGTGTAGCACATACAGACCTCTCCCAGATAGTAGAAAAAATTATTTTCCTAACTTTCTGAGAGCCTTGCTCCTTTTGCTTCTGGGTATGTGAGTGTGTTCAGTGCCCAGTGGGTTTATGTTACCGTGAAGAAATGGCAGAAGTGTAGTTAGGACTGCACTGGTTCTGTTTGTTTACATTCAGAAAATTATATTAATGTATTTGGAAATATACACATGCACTCACTTTCTTATGTAATATTGTCAAGAATTTTGTTTCCTAAATCTTAAGTGCATTTCTGTTTAGGTGGCTGAAGTAGATACATGTGTATGCCCATCAGTTCTCCTTATGCTCAGGGACTGGTTCGTAGTCATTCATTTGCATGCTTGCACTTCTCAGTAAGTGCCATTTGAAAAAAAAGTGGAGAAAAGGAAATGCAAAGAACATTACAGTTACATTGGTGCTGCTTTTTGTAGAAATAAAATTCTTACTTGTTCTAAACTTTTCTTCTCCACAATTCAACAGATCAAACATCTCAAATCGCTGTCATTTGACAGCATGATTAATGGGGAGCTCATCCACCTAGAATCATCCTGACTTAATTTTTAGGGAACAGAAAAGGAGGAGAAAGAGAGAGAGAGGGTGGATAAAATGATCTGAACATATATGTAGGTGCAAGAAAGGAATTAGTATGATGTCATGCTATTACTTTTCTTCTAGAAAAGCACTGTCCTGCATTTATAACCATAGACAAGCAGGGAGAAGCAGGTCAGAGCTTTGATATCCTGCAAAGTCATGGTACAGCTTAGATACCTTTTGACTGCAGACTCATGGATCTTTGTGTAGAACAGAACCATTGAGGTGAAAATAGTTGTCAATATGCAATATATTTTTGTCTAGGCATTTAACATTTGTTTATTTATACATAAGTTTTCCTGTAATGTGCAAGTTTGGTGTAAACCTGATATGCTATAGAGACTTTGAAATAGAATGTTTATGTAGGTTCATAAGCACTTACCGTAGTTCTCTGTCCAATCTGGAGCAGGAACAAATCTTTCGAGTGGAAGCTGGAAGCAGTGGATCTTGGACATAAAATGTAACCTTGTATTACATTTCCAAGTGACATAATCCTGCACTAGCTGATCAAAATACCTCCTGTCACAGATAAACCAATGTAAATTGTCTTAATCAATATTTTTAATCAATATAGCCTATGAATATACTCTTATTCTCCTTCAAATGCCTAGAAAAAAACTTTAACAATTTTCTCCCCAAAGGACAAAATTCCAGTGCAGCTGAATAATTTTTAATAACTTAATCATTCTACTAACAACTATTTTGAAATGTTTGAAACAACAGTTGCTTTTATTTTGCATCAATGTGTGAAGACTAAATATTTTCTGTATTTCCACTTTATACAAGCTTTAGAATAATTTTACCCTTGATATATCAAGAATCTCTGGTAATTTCGCTACTTTTTTTTTTTTAAAGCTTTTTTCTTTACTGTTTTACTGCACAGTGTTTCAGATATGCTGACTCTTGTTAATAGGTTAATTTTGTGCTTAATATTTTCTCTCTCTGTTACCTCATGCTCCTAAAGAGCAAAGTTTTAGAAATCAGAGTTGCAGATCTCAATTTTTATTTCTATTTATCTCTCTCAGCATTCTCCGTCGGAACCCTTTTTAGAGAAACCAGTGCCGGATATGACTCAGGTTAGTGGACCGAATACCCAGCTAGTGAAAAGTGATGATTATCTGCCATCAATTGAGCCGCAGCCACAGCAAAAGAAAAAGAAAAAGAAAAACAATCACATTGCTGCAGAAGGTCCCAGTAAAGGTTTTGGTAAGGAAGACTTTCCTGGGGGACTTGACAGCCAGAATCTAAGCAGAAACTCAGTGGATTGCTCCCAAGAAGACAAGAAGAAAAAGAAGAAGCCCAAGGCAAAAAAAGAACCGAAGGATCCTAAAGAACCCAAGGAAAAGAAGGAACCCAAGACCCCCAAAGTCCCTAAGACCCCTAAAGAGCCAAAGGAAAAGAAAGCAAAAAATACAACGCCAAAACCCAAGACCAGCAAAAAGGCTAGGTAAGTCAGGAAACTTGTATATGCAATGAGAGAAAAACTGTGTGTTTGTGGGATTTCTAGAGCATCTATGCTAAATGGCGTGGGTGGAGAGGAAATCTTGTTTTGTCGTTTGCTTTCTACCATCTACAGCATCATGTTTTTGAGAAGCTTGGGCACATTTCTCTTGTTTGACTTTCCTGTTTATGGCTTCACAGTTATTTTAAGCAAGCTGGAAAGGCAGAAGGTTAGTTTTTCCTTTCAAGGCAGAAAAGTTTCTGGATGTGTTAGATTTCGAAACTAACTCTTTCTCTTCTAATGCTCATCTGTCTTTGTGTGTGGTTTTTGTGTTGAGAAATTAAACTGCTTCCACATTAATGTAGGGTTTCAGAGACGAAGGCTCAGAGTAAAACTGTTTGATTATGTTTTTCTCTAAATAAAGAAGTTAGGTACTTCACATTGTTGTATGCTGTACAGCCCTTACAGACGCTGTTTTATACTAACACAACTCATGGGCTCTAAGCTCTGCTGTTGAAAAGGCATTTTTATATTGTTATTGATGTGTCCTAACCATAGGGATGATATTAATTTTCCTGTTTCACATAAAGACAATTTTCATAGCAGAAAATCTTTGTGGATAGACCAGATGGTTCAACCATGTTTCTTAACTGGGTTTTTTAACTTGCCATTCAGCACTGTGTGCCTTTATCAGGATAGGCTTAAAATGTTACAGAGTAATATGAGAAAGAATAAACTGTCATTACACATGAGTAAATATGTCATAGGTAATAACACAGATTCTTTCCTTGTCCCTCAAGTCCCTAAACACTGTGGTTATAAATGCCTACTTGGAAGAAAACTGAGACCACAAAGACATTAAACCTCAATTTTTTTTTTTATTTGTACCTAGAATTTCTTACAACTGTTCTGAATTTGTTCCAAACATCTGAATCTGTTTTTCAAGATGTGGCTACAGTTATAAAATATAACTTCCAGATGGAAGCACAGCCAAACTCAGATAATCCAAATCAGTTTGCAAAACCCATTTGTATTAGGGTTTAAAAATTGCACTTAATGAATCACCTTGGCATATATTCTACAAGACTGGCTATTTATTGGTTAGGTTTGATACAGCTCTATAGCTAAATGAGGATGGGGACAGTAAGATGTTACTTGTTTCTTTAGCAAGACAAAAAAGTTGCTATACCAGTAGAGATGGTGTTTCCTGAAGACTTTATGAACACTGGCTTGTAAAATCCAGTGTTGTTGTGTACAGGTTATATTAACTGATCAGTAAATTACAGTTGATCAGCCTATCCCTATTTCAGCATTTACTTTGGCTATGTACCAGACTGCCCTAAGGATTTTGGGTTTGCATACACAGCAGCAATTCACAGCTTAGAAAATCTCTGAAGTTATATATCACCCAGTGTGTCTTTTTGAAAAGAAAGTACTGTATCAGCTAAAGTAGCCTTTTCATAGAATCACAAAATGGTTGGGGTTGAAAGGGGCTCCTAGAGATCATGTAGTTCAACTCCCTTGCTAAAGCAGGCTCATCTATAGCAGCTTGCATGGGGTGCATCCAAGCAGGTTTTTAATATCTCAGGGAAGGAGACTCCACAGCCCCCATGGGTAGCCTGTTCTAGTGCTCTGTCACCCTCAATGTAAAGTTTTTCTTTTTAGACAGATGGAACTGTCTGTGTTTCAGTTTGTATCCACAGTCCCATGTCCTGTCAGTGGGCACCTCTGAGCAGTGTCTGGCCCCATTGTCTCCACACCCATCCTTAAGATACTTGTATGCACTCTTCCCAGTCATCTCCAGGTTAAATAGGCACAGCTTCCTCAGCCTTTCCTCTAAAGAGAGGTGCTCCATTTCCCTAGACTCACAGATTTAAAGGCTGACCAGGCTACATAATAAATGTTACTGAGCATTCCCCCATTTTTGCTGCCATAAGGTAAAAAACCTTTCACTGCAGGACTTCTCAACTGACTACATTGAAGCCTTGTTTGATAAACCATGGTTTGAAGGAGTCTTTCTCAAAAACACCCATGGCTGATGGTCTGGACGTCAGAGCTGGTCTGTCCTATCCACTCAATCCTAATACCTCTATGTGTATCTTCTTTAAATCTGGGGACATGTGGTGCAGATTAAGGAGCAGTGTTTCCTCTGAAGAAAACTCTGCTTGCTTAATTGTGTTTGTAGGAGAGTCTTTATCTTTTTTCCCATGCAATGACTCTTGTGTCTGGGTGGCTAGGTGACTTACAGTATTCTAGTAAGTACTAGAATACTAGTAAGCTCTAGTTGTTTTACCTGTGAGAGAAATGTTTGGAGCAACAGCAAGAGCATTCGGTGTTCCTTATGCTTACTCTCAGGGGTGTGGAGAAAGTCCTATTTTTGCTGTAATGGGCTTGTGTCTCTTGTTACCAAATGCTCTCTTGAAAACAAGGTTGTTCTCATTTTGTGGTCTTGTCAGCTTCAGTATCAAGCTTCTTTGAAGAACCCAGAGACTGTGTGGGGACTATGCTGCCAAAGAATTTTGAATCAGTGAATTTCTTTTCTTTGCTTACTTTGGCAAGATCATAGACTGGGGAACCTGTCCAGTGACAGATCACTGAATCAAGTTTTTAAATAAATCAACAGTCCATATGTCTAATCATATAAGCCACAGTATTTCAGCAGCACTAACTCCGGAAAGGAAATATTGTAGTAGCTGAGTGAGATTAATGCAAGTTAATACAGATTATGGATGATTATGTAGAAGTAAAATATTTTGATAAAGTTAGTATCTGGCATGTCTGTAGTGCTACTGCTTATATTGTTCATTATTTTGCTCTAAGCATTGAAAGGAGTAGTGTGGTTTAGAAATCTAAAAATGCTATGTATAATCAACAGTCCTCATTCCTGAGTAAGATGATCTTCAATAGAAGAGTTTTGCAATCATGTAGAATTAACCTAAATTAAGTTAGGTATTTACTGAAGAGCAATAGTTTTTGGATAGAGCATAACAAGTCCTTAATAGTTAAGTTTGACATAGGCTGTATTAGAGCATACACAAACATGGATGAAAAAATGTGATGTTTAATTATCTTAACCATTTTGTAATTTAATATAGCTCATAACCCTGTTATTTTAGTTCCAATTTCAACTAAAAGTATAATCTTTTTATGTAACAAATAAAAACAAAACCCCAGAAATTTTATCCTTCACATCTCTTATTTTGGTGCAAGTTGCAACAAAATGAGCAGCCTGTCTCACTTGAAATGCATCTTCATGTGAGGGTCAAGTCAGATTGGAAAATGGAAGAACTTGATTAATTTAATGGTGGTTTGAATTGTGTCATGGGATCTCAAAAAGAAAGAAAATGCCCAAATAGGCTGCTATTGTGTTACACTGCATAGTGAAAGAAAGATCACACATTAATATTGTATTATTACACTTTTAATGGATATTAGCCCAATCCTACCGAAGCTGAAAGACAAATATAGTGGTGGCTAAAAAAAATAGCATTGGCAAAATAAATCTCTTGTGGATCAAACTAGTCAAGTTTGAAAGCAAAATGTAGGTTGACCTAGGATCACAAGTGAAGGGTTTTCATTAAATTGGGTGGGTGCTGAGTATTATGTGGCCTCTAAACATTATGAAGCCGGCTTCAGGCACATGCAAAACAGGCAGATTTTTCCAAAAGTAGAGGGACAGGGAAAGGCAAGTAATCCTACTGAATTGCAAAGTCATGGCTCAGATGTCTGTTCCTCCTATGCCTGTCCCTGGAGGAGATGAAGACCACCTGTTTGAGAAGATCACGCTGCAGCACAGCTGATATCTCTCCTGCCGCTTCCTATGAAACCCTAGAGAGTGGCCCACCGTTATGGTGGTAGGAGCAGTAACTGTTTGCAGGGGCCAAATGACAGTTATTTGCAGGAGCTCTTGCCTTGTCCCATCTCCTCAAAGCAGCGTGCTGTGCTTTGCAGGGCTGCTCATGTCTACTTCCTCTCCTCCCTGTGACAGAGAAAACCTTTTCTTCCCCACACACTGAGCAGCAGCCTGGCACACAGTGTAGGGCGAGTGTCTTGTTGCTTACAAGGGGAGTGCTAAATATGAGCATAATTAAAGTTTTTAGAGGGAAGTGGAGAAGGGCTTTTTTGGCACGTGGTTTGGCTGTTTGTTGTATCGGAAGGAGTATGGCTCCTGGCCACGGAAATGGGAAGAGGTTGCTGTGTGGGGGAGCAGTGCGGACAGCAGGACACAGCACCCTGGGGAGCTGGAGGACAGGAAGAGAGGTCCCGAGGCAGTGGTGGTAGTTTCCACTCCCAAGGTCAGATCATCCTGAGCAAGGCAGGAAGGGGCTGCCTTTGGGAGAGAACAGGAAATCATGTGAGATTTCCATGCTTGTGTCCACTGAGGCTGTTCCTGTTCACACCTGTCCTCATCTCCCTTTTGAACCAGCCCAGCTGCCTGATATTTACCTTTGCTTGTGCTGCAGGGCAGGCCTTGTAGACTTCTCTGTTACCAAAGCTTTTCAGTAATTTGGCTGACGTTTCAGGCTGGAAAAAAACCTTGTTGTCTATTGTTTTTCCTACTTTTGTGATACATAAAACCTGATTTAAAAAAAAAAAGTTTTGATAACACTAGGAGCTTTAAAAAATAATTGTTTTCCAGGGGTAAGGCAGTAAAGTATAAGTCTCGTATCTCTGACGTTTTGAGAAGGTGGGATTGTTTTTCAATTTTTTTATGCTCCACAGTGAATGTGTAAAGTTTGTCTAAGCTAGGTTCCAATCATGAATCTGTTACAGGACAATGTTCCCAAATGGTAAAATAAAAATCAGTAATGCATCTGACTAACTTTAGATCATAGAATTATAGAAAAAAAAACATTATCCAAGTCATGGTAGTTGTCATAAATTATATTAATAAACAGATCTATCAGTTACCCAGATCAGGTGAAGTCGTTACACAGGGTAAACATATGGGCTAATTCCCCTGTTAATCCTGGAAAGCATGTCATGATTTTGGGGTCATTTTTAAGTCAGGTGGTTTCCCCTCTAAGTTTCTGGAATTTCACCTAGCTCTCTTGGTGGCTGCTGGCTGACATGAAACACATCGTCAGAGTGTAAATCAAGCTCTCTTTTCAGTTATCCTACTTACTGCTTTCCTATTCAACCTCTTCATGTTGTTTGCTTGTGAACTTCTGCAGGTTGTCTTCTTATTGATCCCCTTTGGTCAGTATGGTGTGCAGTCCTCAGGGGTGAGAGGATGAAACCAGAAAGGGATGTTGGACAGCAAGATTGTAAAACATCTAATCTGTAATGTCTGTATTTATATCACTTGAATTGAGGGACGAGTTTAACTGACAGTTTTTAAATACCTCAAATTTTTTTGTGCAGCAAATACTGCTCCAGTTTGTTTTAGATTTATAGTTCCTGTTTTGGGACTGGACACTTATCTTGTCACTGGTGGGCCTTGGCTAAATTTTGCATTCATGCATTTATAAAAACATATACGAGAGATAGTTGTCTAAAGGTATATGTACAAGGAAGGAAGGTACAGTTCACCTCAGTTGTTGCCAGACTTGGAAAGTACTAATCATGTGCACCCAGTATTGAGCACTGACAGGGAGACCTAATGGCAAAGTCTCTGAGAACAATCTCTAAGCACCTGCCTGTTTTTCATGTGGAAAGGTAATGCTGTTCCTGGATGGCCTGAGTGATCTGCTGGAAAGTGCAAAGGCTGAGTCAAAAGTGGGTACATTTAATTGTCAGGTACAAATCACGCTGGCTCCGTGGGAAGATGAAGAACAGTTGCTGACAATGCAAGGAAGCTGATGCTCTCACTGGCCAGATGAAGCTCCTGAGTGTGATGCACTGGGAAGCAGTGTATCCCTGCGTTTAGAGGGATGGTGCTGTTCTTCTATTTCTACTTCACCTTCCCCCCCCACCGCCCCCCGCCTTTCCTTCAAAGAAGTTGTAGCTGTGCATTTAAAAAGAGCAATTCTGTTGCTGGATTTAGCTCTTAAAATTCCCGGTGGAGCTGCACACGGGCTTTGTACTCCTCAGGCTGGTGGCTGTTTCACGTGTGTGTTTATAACTGGTCTGGAAAGGGAAGTGGTTTGAAACTTTGTCCGAATCGCTTCGACCGCGTCTGCGTTGCCGAGAGTGCCTGTGTATACCGAGGCTCACGGCTCGGGGGTAGATACAGGTCATGAAGTAGTCACTGCTCGGAGAGAGAAAGGTCTGTCAGAGGCCAGAAAGGAGCCCGTGTCGGGGCAGACCTGCCCGCAGCGCCGGGCTCTTTGTCTGCGCCCGGCCGGCCAGGAGCGGAGCGCAGCGCGGTCGGTGGGTCGGCGAGCCCTCGTTAGCGCTGCCCGGCCTTTCAGCAGGCTGGTGTTTTATCCCGCCTAGCCCACGCTATTCTTCCCGGCTTTAAGCCTGTTATTCACAGGCGGCCGTGCACCGGGGGCACGGCACGACGGCTGAGCTTTAATTGCGCGCCTCGCTCCGATTTACGGGGGTCATGGGGGGAAAGCGCCGGGCTGTCAGCGCGCTTCACCTGGCGGCGATCTTCACCTTCCATTTAAACGAGTTGGAGAAACGCGCAGAGCGGGGTTTTTTTTGTTTGTTTTGTTTTGCCTCTGTTTGGTGTTTAGCTGTAGTCGGTGTTTTTGGAAGCGGTTTGGCGGTGATTTGATGAAAGCCGGTGTGTGTGCGGCGGGGGTTCCCGTGCCGCGGCCGCGCAGGTGCCGGGAGCGGGCGGGCGCTGATTGAGGGAAGCAGATGGCAGCGCTCGGTGGCCGCCGGCCAGCGGAGCAGGTGCTGGTCACGTGGCTGCGGGTTGCCGGGGCGACGCCAGCGCTCTCGGCGTGCGGATGAAAAGGCGAAGGGGGCCCCGCTTCAGCTGCGGCTTTTTGTGCCATTGGTGGCAGCCAGAGCGGAAACAAGCGCCGGCGGGGAGGGAGGGGAGCCCGCCGGGCACCGAGCGATCGAGGGAGGGAGCGAGGGAGGGAGGGACGCGCGCTGCCCGGCCCCGCCGCCTCTCGGGGCTCGCCCTCTGCCCGCGCTCCTCCCGCCGTGCCCAACTCTGCCCCCGCTGTGCCCGCGCTCTTTCGAACTCTTCCCCCCCACACCCCCTTCCATTTCTAATTCTTTTTTTTTTAAATTGTCACAGTTTAAGATGGGCTTTTTTTTTTTGAGCTGTGTCGAGTCCGATTAATTTCACAGGATCACAGGAGTGTTAGGGTTGGAAGGCACCTCTGGAGATCATCTCATCCAAGCCCCCTGCCAAGGCTAGAGCAGGTGACACGGGAAGGTGTCCAGGTGGATTTTGAATGTCTCCAGAGAGAGAGACTCCTCAAGCTCCCTGGGCACCCTATTCCAGTGCTTTGCCACCCTCAATGTAAGGAAGTTCTTCCTCATGTTGAGGTGGAACTTCTGTTTTTGTTTCTGGCCGTTGCTCCTTTTCCTGTCGCTGTGTACCACTGAAGAGAGTCTAGCACCATCCTCTTCCTACTATTGAGAGACTTATCTGCATTAATGAATAACAAAATTGTTAGGAATGGAAACGACCTGTGTAGATCATCTAGTCTGTCTTCTCTTTAAATAGGCCCAGCTCCTGCAGTCTCTCCTCATAGGAGAGATGCTCCAGACCCCTAATCATCATTGTGCCCCTCTTCTGTATCCTATCTTTGTTCCATTGAGGACTCCAGAAATGGACACATTACTCCAGATATGGCCTCACTAGGGCTGAGTAGGGACAATTTTGCAATAATACAAACCATGATCAAAACTNGCCCCCTGCCAAGGCTAGAGCAGGTGACACGGGAAGGTGTCCAGGTGGATTTTGAATGTCTCCAGAGAGAGAGACTCCTCAAGCTCCCTGGGCACCCTATTCCAGTGCTTTGCCACCCTCAATGTAAGGAAGTTCTTCCTCATGTTGAGGTGGAACTTCTGTTTTTGTTTCTGGCCGTTGCTCCTTTTCCTGTCGCTGTGTACCACTGAAGAGAGTCTAGCACCATCCTCTTCCTACTATTGAGAGACTTATCTGCATTAATGAATAACAAAATTGTTAGGAATGGAAACGACCTGTGTAGATCATCTAGTCTGTCTTCTCTTTAAATAGGCCCAGCTCCTGCAGTCTCTCCTCATAGGAGAGATGCTCCAGACCCCTAATCATCATTGTGCCCCTCTTCTGTATCCTATCTTTGTTCCATTGAGGACTCCAGAAATGGACACATTACTCCAGATATGGCCTCACTAGGGCTGAGTAGGGACAATTTTGCAATAATACAAACCATGATCAAAACTCCCAGTCTTTTCATGTGTAAATGTTTTGTGGTTGTTGGGTTTTTTTTGGGGGGGTGGGTTGTTTTTTGTTTTCTTTACTTAAAAATCAGTGTTAGTTTAAACATAGACTGCAATGAGAAAATAATGCTGCAGCCAAGTTCTCACAGTCCTGAAGAGACATGTGACTGTATTGACTGTATTGGAAAATTTTAAATTACAGCTCCAAAATACACTGTTGGTGGGCTAATGTGCTGATCAAAACGAACAAACTTAAAGCTGATGTTTAAATGAGAAATTGCAAATATGAGGATCATGAAGGAAAAACAAACCGTGGGCATTTTCTCAGGTATGAAATTAAAGTGATAAGAATGCAGATGCCTTATAAAAGTGTCTGGTACAATGCTTGGTGACCTGTGCTTGCCATGTGTCAGGTACCAGCACACAGCTATCTCAGCAAGTTTCCTTATTAGGCCACTCAAATTGGTAATGGGCTGCTGGGAGCTGACCACAAAAAACTGTTAAAACCTGCTGCAGACTCAAAGGCTAAATGTGCTTTAAAATACTAACTTCTACCATTGAGTTTTGTTGCCATTTAAAAATTTCACCCCTGCCATGCTGCAAATCATCTCAGTTTATGATTTGGTGACAGTGTACTTGAAGCTGTATTTGGATCCATACATCTTCATCCATTTCCAAGCCTCTGAGTGCAGCTGGAGACGTGCAGTCACAGTTCTTCAGGTGATGAATGTTTTCCTGGTGGAGGAAGGGAAGGGAACAACCCTCAAAACATTATTGTCAGTGGATATAGCTTTCTAGTATTGTGTAGATGCTGAGATGCTAGCTGGGTGTTTTTTCCCCCTGTACCAGCTGCAGTTGCATGCATTGAGGCTGTATGGGTACCCTCAGCACTGACAACAAAGTGCATTTCCTTCTTGGAATTAACAGGGACTGTAGAAGAAGATGAATTCAGTCGTTTGTTTTGGTAACGCTTACTCTGGTTCTGCTTACCTGGGCTGCACACTTAATATAAGACAAGCACACGTGTAATCCTGTTTCTCTTCTCATGTGTCAGGTTGTCCAAACACTGCTTTCAGAAAGTGCACATTCTGAAGAGAGCAGCTCTTCCTCTCCCATCTCATTTTTAGTTTCTTGTTAAGTACACATTGAGTGTCGCTGTCTGAGGTCTTGAAGGAAAGAAGCAAGGTGTCTGTTGTTAAGGCAAGTGTAGTGATGGCCCATGCATCATTGATTTTGCAGTTACCTGGAAATACTTAAGAAAGGCAGTTGAAAATAATGAAGTCACTCAAAACAAACATCTCACACATCAACTGTTTATTTTTTAGGAACCTCTTGCTTATATTTTTCTACAAACACTGATTAAAAATACCTCTGTTTCAGTAGTAAGAAGCAAGATTCAGAAGCCAGTGCTGCGAAGAAAAAGGTTAACAAGGGAAAGGAAGGTTCTGAAAACTCAGATTTGGAAAAAACTCCACCACCATCACCTCATCCTGAAGATGAAGATGATCCGGGGGTTCAGGTAATGCTATTGTTGAAGTTCATTGTTGTTCATTTGACAACTTAGAAGCATAAAACAATAGTTCTTATGGTTTTTGTTACAGAAATACAGGTATTTGGATAATTTCTGTGTTGTTTACAAAGAAGGTGAGAAATGAAAATCACCGTCATGAATATTTTACAAAAACAAGTATTTTTCATCATAATTTTGCTTTACGGTCTTGCTACTTGCAGATACATGTATGGTGCTGCTTAGTTTTCACACATTGTCTTTGATTGCTTTTGCAGTTAGGGTGCTGAATGTTCTGTTCTGTGGACTTAATGCACTGTTACAAGGTCTTGCTTATAAGCTCGGTGTTTATTCTTGCATTGGCTTTGCAAACCTTCTGAAATCAAGAATGAGGTGTGACAAAGCAGGACGACCTGTCATGGGCTCACATTGATTAATTTCTCTTGACCACTGCACACCTATCACCTTCTGTCCAAACTTTTTCACATAAGGCAGATCTGGAAATAGAGTAGCATATATGACAAGTTTTGTGTGCTCTTACATTTGACATGCTAAAAAGTGGTCAGCTCCTGGCTTGCTTCTGCTGGCAGTGTTTAGAGTCGGCCCTAAAAATAAGAATCTCCTCATGAAGAGGTGGGGACAAATTGTGGTGGGGAGAGTATGAGACTCCTATGTAGACATACCACTGTATATGAAACCCACTTCATTTGTCCATTGCATGTCAGGTTGTGGACAGCTTGCTTGTGGTTATGAGATATGTTCAGACCAATGATCAATTGGGAGTGTTGGAAGTAGCTTGGTGAAGACTTTGGCAAACAGTTGTCCCATGACAGCATGGTTCATGCCCTTCCTCCCACTATTCTCAAGAAGAATATAGTAAATAGTGAAATAGTATAGTTTTAAAATAATTAAATAGTATAGTTATATGAATATATAACTAGTATATTCTAATTAAAAACAAAGCAGAAGAGTGTGTTCTTCCTGACTCCTTCAGACTGTGTATTCTGAATTAGAGAAGTTGAGTTAAACCATGCAGATGTTAAAATGTTTGAAGAATTAAGTCTTCTGTCCTGTGCTGCAAATTTCTGCCAGCCTGATAAATAGCACTGGCAAAAGATGAAGAAACTTCAGTGTTTCAGATGGGTTTTTTTGGGTTAATTTATAGGTGATTATATTCCATTTACAATTCAACATTTCTGCAGTGTTTATTTGTTTTCAGTCTAGTGGAACAAAAATTTTCTCTGTCAAACACAATTGGGTGATAAACATTATGTTTGATATTTTTTGTAAGCAGAAGTGCTAGGTCACTTGCATCACTTTTTAATCAAATGTAACAAAGTATTTCAGAAGCCTTTTTGTTTTCTTAGTACTTTCTCATACTGTGCATGCTATACTGCACTTGCACTTCTTTGCATGAACTTAGGAAAGGGTTCCAACCATGTTTGCTAGGACAGCTACAGTTAATAAACTTGTTAGGCATTTCTCAACCGATATTGATGTTACTCAGTTGTCTAAAACACAGTTGCATTCTTAGTGTCAAATCCTGAGCCTTCTGTAGAGATACATACAGTAATGCACAGTGGTGCATTGTTTTCATTAAAGAGGAGAAATACTTGCCTTTATGTGTTATCATGCAGTTTTTTTAATATTCCTTTATCAAAGCTATTACTCACCTTCCTACCTGTTGATCAGATAATGAGTTAAAGATAATCTGATGGACATAAATATATGCGTAGTTTCTGTCAACAGGGCATAAAAATTGCAAAACCATATATGAATGTAAGAGGAAACAGGAAGTTCATAAAGTAAAAAAAAATTAAATAAAGGCTACCATTATGTTTTAGGTATTCTTTCTTTTAGGGAAATGGGAGAAGAAATTTTTGGCACCAAAAGTAATGGTAAGACTTACCTACAGAGTCAGAAGAAAATTGGTATTTTCCCATCAGTAATCATGTAAATCAAGATGCAAATTTGTCGAGTGTTATCTGTTTCGAAGTATAAAAATACTGTTTTGTGGAAACTCCCATAAGCTACTGAGATAAAGGTAGAAGTCACATCACCATTGTTTATAAGTGTGATGTAAGCTTAACCTTTGCTCAAAATTTTCATTTTCAGTTAAATAAAGAATTTCTAATTTTGTAAAGTGCATTGGGTATTTATGCCTTAAAAAGTATGATTAGCTATCTAAAAGTAAGTATTTGACTTAGTCTATGTATATTAAGGGACTCAGGTCTATAAGTCGGTTAAACAAGCTACATAAGTATTTGCATGTATCAGTGAAGATGTGTGATAGCTGAGAAAGATGTACAAATAAGTAGTGTAAAATACATGAAGAAGTAGTGTATCAAGTCATTAAGGTGGGGGTTTTTTTAGCAGTTGATATTCAGCATGATTTTAATATATACATTACTCCATTAAGATATTTGATGCTCAGTTGACAGTTTCCTTCAACAACATGTGCTTACAGCTTTTCAAACGTATAACCTGATGCAGACTATCTGGGAAGCAGAATTTCATTGTTGTAAAAATACAATACCAAGCACTGAGCAGTTGCAATCAAGTTGCAAGTTCTGTCAAATGCATGGTTCTGGATTTTACAGGTGGTTTTGTGCAGCTTTGCTAAGGCTTTCTCTCATCTTGGTGGTGAGGGTATGGGAGCACAGAAATAATGTTTTCAATTTGGGGTGGTTCAGGTTTTCCATTCTCCTCTATTAGTTTGGGGTCTTTTCCCATGCTGTGCTGCAGGATGCCTTTCTGAACAGTGCTGGGTCAGTGAAGTGAGGAAATCGTATTTCATTGTGTTTCCCCTACAAGATAATCCCAGTACAACTGGGTGGATGGGGAGAGGAAGAAAGTGTGCTGTCACTGCTTAGCAACACAGTGGGCCATGCTGTGGAAAGGTGGTGTTTGGCGCCTGCATTGGCCATCTGTCAAAGTATGTTACAGATGTGAATGGAGAGGTGCAGCTTCTTGGGTTTTAATTGCTGTCTGAGATAAGCTTCCTAATTTTTTAATGTTGTTTTAGTAATGTTAAAAAAAATGAAGAAATCCCCCTCCACTTCCCAACTTGGAACAAGCATAAAGTCGATTTTTGTTTGTGGTTGGTTTTTTGTTTCATTTTAGGTTTTTGTTGTTTTTTGCTTACAGAATTTAAGAACGGCTAACAGGCAGCAATTCAGAATAGTAGTGTTCTGAGTCCACTATTTCTATCAGGGTGTTGTAGAAATTACAGCATTTACTGCACACTAGTGTATTTGAGACACCGAGAGAAGTTTTCCCTGTTATTCTGCTTCTTACCAGTTTTGTTTCTCATGAAAAATATTAATGCTTTCTGTTCAGAAACGACGTTCCAGCAGGCAGGTGAAAAGGAAGCGTTATACCGAAGACCTGGAGTTTAAGATTTCAGATGAGGAGGCTGATGATGCTGATGCTGCTGGAAGAGACTCTCCTTCAAATACTTCTCAGTCAGAGCAACAGGTCAGATATGAGCAGATGTGAAATGTGGCTGTAACTTTAGCATAACTTTAGCATTCAGAGATCAAATGTGGGCCCTTTTCCTGAATGATATTCATACATGATTGATAGAGTGTGCCAGAAGGCATTAGTTTTTACTTTCTTAAAGAATATACCAACTCATGGCTTTGTTTGCAAGCTGATGATATATAGCTTGAAAGTTCAAGCCAAGTTCTTTGAAATTAGTGGTCCCTAGCTAAAGGAAACCTAAACTGTAGTGCTAGGAATCTAGGATGTATTTCTGTGAATTCAGTGGTCTGGCTTCTGTGACTTTAATAAACCACTCAAGCTGTCCCCTGCTGCTAGGCACCATAAGAACTCCTTTATGAAATTACTGCCTTGTAGTACACAGCAGGGTACACTTTATTCTCTGTGCAATGTAAATGATGGATAAAATAGTTTGAATAAGATGAGGGGTAATACTGTAGGAATGACTGTTGTAACAATCTCATTGTTTTGTAGTGCTTTTTGAAAGAACTACTTCATTTAACTGATGACCTATTGGAGAATATATACATGTTCTTTGGTATTTCATTTGGCATTTGTTAAGCCTTGTGAAATATTGTATGTGATCTCCATTGTTAATTGTGCCTTATCAGAAGGAGCATTGGGATGGTTTGCCTCCTGTTGTAATAGTGAATTAATGTAATAGAGAATTGCAGGCAGTTTTGAGATCAATCGTGTGGACACCTGCATAGCGAACTGGAGCTTCTGAACATCATCTGCTGTTTAGACTGTATGGTGCTGAAACCATGTATTATTTTAGATCAGGGGAACTGCTCATGTTGTTACATCTGTTTATCTGTGCATGTCAACCTTCTCAATTGAGAGAGCTGGAATTGCACTTAAAAATGGGCTCAAACAAGTATCCTTTGATATCCTTTATTATGATATTAAATCTTTGAATCCTCAAAATTCTCATGCTATGGGGAAAATGTCCTCTTGGTATTAAGCTTCTGCTACAAAAAATTATTTTAAAGTTTTTCTAATAAAGGAAGTCTTTAACAAAGATGCACTCCCATAACTCTTGTATGCTATTTATGATGTAGGAATCTGCTGATGCTGAAGGTCCCATTGTGGAGAAAATCATGAGTAGCCGTTTAGTCAAGAAAAAGGTAAAACAAATCCCCTTCCCCCCATATTTTTAAATAGGCTAAGCATATTTCTGCTGAAGCTTTTACTGAGTTCTTAAAATACCTTGGATATTCCCAATTTAAAAACTGTTCTGTTGAATAGAGGAGGTTCCCTGAAAGTGTATTCAGATGGTATGCAATATGTTTTTGATAGACATAAACAAAAAAGATTGTTTAATCTTTTACTTGTTTCTTGCTTTTTTGGATGAAAAATTTGATTTTTGCAAATATACATGCCTGGGTGAAATCTGTGGTGCTCTTCACTTCAGATTGATATTCCATAGAAGTTGAGGAATGAGAGAACTTTCCTGTTCCCCAATTTTCTGCCTTTTCTAGTAAACAAAAACCCTTGCCCATAATTTTTGCAGCTTTTGATAGCAGTTGTTCTCAGGAGCTGAAACAAATTTACATGTGACCAAGTATGATACATACAGAGGTGATGAATATCTTCCTTGTCACTATGCCAAGATGTTGAAAGAGACACTCAGGTTCATTGTGGTTCCCTTATAATTCTGCCATGGTTCCTAGTTAAATTCTTATTTTGCTTACAGATCTTTTCTAATCTGCTTCACAACTTGATTGGCCTTTGCACTTCCAAAGTATTAGAACTTTGAGAAGGAAGTAGAAAAGAACTTATTACAAAAAGGGCATGATTATATTTATAGACTCTTTTGTGGAGCTAATTGTCTGACTTGTACCACAGTTGGACAGAAAACTGTGTGACTTAGACAGATATGGCATCATGTTCATCTTTGTTAATCAGCAATTCATCTTTGCCTCAGTGTTAATTTTCAAAATGGAGGAAATTTCCCTTTATTCATGGATTTTTTTTTCCATTGTGGTGGTTTGGGGTTTGTTTTTGGATTTTTGTTTGGTTTTCTTGGGCGGGGTGGGATGTGTGTGTGTACAATTTCATTACTAATGTCCTAACAGCATGAACAGTTTTGTAAACCTACATTCATTTAGTGTCATGAGTGCCTGTGATTCAATCTGACCTGCTTATGCATCTTACACATAATAAGCTTCTAAGGCATTTTGGAGTTTTTTCTCAATTTTTTTTTTTAAGTATAGAGCTGTATTTTGTGTTTCAAATCATAGACTTATTTTTCAGATAAACTTGAAGTAATATGAAGTGAGTATTTACTTGTCCTGATGGTCTAGTAGGCAGGAGAGGAGAATGTGGTCCTTTCATAAATGTCTTTACATTGGAAGCTGTTTTTCACCAATTATTCTTCCCTTCTTCCTCTCCCCTGCAAACAAAGGTGTGATTACTCATGGGGAGTGTGTATTTTGCTGCAGTTTGTGGGAAGTGGTTGGTCTGCTGCCTACATGTCTTTGATTGCAAGCTCTGCTGGAGGCAAGCTCTATTTTGAGCTTTTTCTTTAATGTTTTTTATGGATTGTATTTGCAGGTTTGAGGGGTGTCTCTTCTTTCCCTGCTCTTCTCCCCAACCCTCTTCTCCAAATTTTAAAAAAAAAAGGATTTCAGGATGTTAATATTTAACATCTGAAGTATCCAACTGTGCTTTTATTAAAGGTCTTTTACACTCTTACTAACGTCATCAAAACCCTGGTTGTTAGATTACTAATCAAAGTGAAATTGCTGTGATCAGGACCAGTGCATAAAATAAACACAAGAAGAGGCTTCACTAGGAAACCTTTCAGTGGATTATGTTGTAACAAAATGTTGCATTCAAGTAAAGGACATTAGATAATGAATAGACTTTTGGAGCAGTATTCTTATCATAAAATCCTGCTGGTTTTCTGAGAAGTAGCCTTAGTCTAGTTTTGGAGTTACCAGATATGATGCAGCACTGTACTTGCAGCCATTTTTGAAACATACAGAGTAAAAGGTAGAACTGTTCCTGTTTGAAGTAAAAAAGACTGTTTTTCACTGTTGTTCTTAATGTGGAATGTTGAACTCCCTTAAATACTCTTTATTCTTGCAGAAAGCATGAAGTACGTGTATCACTCTCTTTCCAAACCTGATGAGTTTGGATGTTGTAATTTTTCATTCAATCCCCTTTGAATTCCTGCCTCTTTACTTTGAAAAGTAGTAGCTACAACTGATTATGCTATCCAGTAGAAATAGCACATATTATGGAAAGACAGGGAGTTTGTAGAACCTTTTACCTGCATGTTACACATGTGAATGTCTCTTTTTGCCTACTAGTACATGTGAGAATTAGAACTAATTGAAATGTGTAAATACTTACATCTCTTCCTCAAACTGATCAGTTTACAATTTAGTGCTGTGTATCAGTTGAGGTGGTTGTGTGTTGCTTTGCATCTGTTATTAATGTGTTCTGTCTGCTATTTTTCTGGTAGTTGATAGTTGTGGTGGTTTGGGGTTTTTTCATTTTTTTTTCTTAGGTTTTGTTGGTTAGTTGGTTGTTTTTTTTTGCTTTTTCCCCCCCAAGCTTTTGTCTGTACACCTGAGTGGTTTACACTACTAACTTTTGCATTAGCAGTGTTACTGTATGACCTCTGTGGCAATGGCATGCAAGATTATGTGCTTTTAAGTATTCACTTGAATGAAGCGGTCATTTATTTCCTCAATTATCTACAGAGACTCTGAATCAGATCCTGGTCACACCTGGAAGTGATAATTTGAAGTGTCCTGCATTGCCCAAGTCTGCCATGTGCTATTTTAGGATGTCTTTATAATCAGTTTGGGGAGAATTTTGCATAAATGTTCTATCTCACCTTTTTACCTGATTAATGTAAATGTACAGGTAGTGAGGACTGCACAGTGACATCAGAGGCATAAGCTGCTGTCTCATATACCCTAAAGTGATGTATTGTTAACCTCTGATTGAGTGCTGACAGTTTTGATTTGATTAAATTTTTGGAGAAGGGTGTAAGTGCTGAATGCCAGACTAAGATTTTAAAAATATTTTTTCTGAAGTACTTTTTGCTTAGGTGAATCTTTGATGCTCTCTCATAGAACATCTAATAACATAGACCAGTTATTACCTATTAGACAATACTAAAGTGTGTTTTACTCATGAGTGCTACAGAATTTATGAAGATCTGCATTGTAAATTATTGTTATTAAGTTGGCAGCTGACAGAAAATATGTTTGACTGAAATGCTTCTGAGGGGAGTCAAGTTGGTTAATACGAAACCTCTATGTAAAGGTGTTTAATGATGTTGTCATTGTAATACTGATGGATCTCAAAGGATTCTGGTTTAACACTAATCAAAGAGACTTGGCTGTAATACATTTTAGATAATAAAAGAAGTTACTGTCTTAAAACTAGGGTTGACTTCTTAAAGACTAATTTTGCCTCAGGGCAGTGAATAGGTTCAGATAATGTGATCTCCAGCTTCTTTTTTCAACACAGTTTTGATCTCTAAATATTAATATCTTCTTGAGAAAGAGTCCTCTAAATTTTTTTTGTTTTGATGGTCTTCAGATTCCTTCATTTGACAATGTGTCTGTAAGTGTCAGAGAAGTTTCTTTTCTTCCCTGTGTTTAGCTTTAGAGGATGGTTTGGAGAGCTCATCTTCGATAGAAGATTGAAGAAGATCAAGAAGTAGCACGAGTAGTCTTCTTCCATTTCTTTAGGGAGGAATAGGTGGAAATGTTGCTTCTCTCTCTAGAAGGGAATACAAACAGACTGTACTGGAGTGATATGAATGCTAAACTGGAACTCCCTTGCTAGTCAGGAAGTAAAGGAATACTGTGTGAATCAGGGACTGGGAATGCATGAACTTCCCTGTGCTAGAACGCAGTTTAATGCAGCTGCTACTGTTGTTCTTTAATTGCACTGCTGTGGAGGTAAAATCTAGCCAGCAACTAAAGGTCACAATTCAAGTTTCAGAGTAGTCCCTCGTGTGTGTGTATGTTTATATATATATTTTTTTTTAAAAAATATATAAAAATAAAAAAAAAAGTTGATTTATACAGCAGTCAACAGTTTTCCCTGTTTAATACTGCATATACAGTATTTATTGCAGATGATGTTGTCCCTGATGAAATGTATGAACCAGAAAATGCTGCTCTGTTTAAAATTTTCCTTAAGTTCATTAGTAAAAACAAACCGTTAATGTTGTGACATAAACCGAATTCTAAATGTGTGCCTGGTGCACTGTCCTTAGTTTGTCCTATGGCTGGGTTAAGGAGTAATTCAACAAAGTATTACATGCCATATGTTATGCAATACTTTGGCACCAGGGATGAGTTAAGGGTAGCTCAACCCTTAGCACTGAATGCCCTTAGTTTTGCTGGTTTATGTCACAACTTTAACCTTGCTTTAAATGTAGTTTTTGGGTGTTAATTTAATTTGGCTGCTCTGTATGTGAGACATCTTGCCTGAGTGAATTTAATTGCACCGTTGAGTAAAACTAAAGCCATGAACACTGATGCACTACAATTCTAGCAGAGGTATAAGGTTTAGTTTTATATGGCTTCTTGTTTGGAGTTATTAACTATATGGAGGAATAAACCCCCTTTAAAACTCTTTTTTAAAACATTACAAAACCCACAATGTAAAGTTGCCATGAGCCAGCCAAAAATAATACATATGGCATTCAGGAGTGCAGTTGCTAATTGGCTGCTGCCTGAGAAAATGGTACACTTGGCTTCTACTTAACACTGTGGGTTTGGCAGAAAGCCAGATTTGGGGTGAGGTTGTGAATGAAGCTGCATGTGGTTAGGGAGGAGTTCAAATGATTCATGTCTTGGAAGTTGTAGTAAGCAGTGCAGTATGTACTTGGGTAAGCAGCTGGAGGAAACTCCTCACCCATGTCCGCCCCCACAAACCTTTTCCTACACCTCCGCTTGCGTCTCTGTGTGGGGACCATAGTCAATACCTCAGATAGTTTTTAAATTGTTTACTAAATTGGGCTGTTTAGAGATTTAATTAATGTTTCATAATTTCTTTTCTTTTAGATGGAGAACGGAGAGGAAGTAGAAGTAGAGGAATTCTATGTAAAGTACAAAAACTTGTAAGTAAAATTGCAGGTTTGATTGCTATCCTTAAGTTCATATAGCTTCCAAATAGCTACAAAACTGGTTTTGTAATTGATAAAAATTATTATCAAACTTTAAACATATCTATTGTTTAATCCAAAACAGTGACAAACAGGGAAGTACTTTGCATAGGTACTAGGTTTTGAGAGTGTTGTCTTAATTTGTGTTCTCTCCAAAATTAATTTGTGTTCTCTCCAAAATTAAATCCATACATAAAATTGCTCTGCTATTAAATACTTTAAAGCTCATTATACATGCAGGCTCATGAGCACACACCTGTGCTGTGTAGGTCTAACTGCAACTGTAGAGTAAGTGTGTACAAACTACTCAAAAATAACCCTTGATGTTGTTTCAAAAACAAGATTTATGTTGAACAAAATGTATAAGATAACAAACAAACAAGATGGCTTTTAATATTCCAGGAGATTGTTACCCCTCCATGAGAGGAATGTAATTGTGATGAGAGCAGCATATTGTTTCACTTCTGGACTCTGAAACTGCAATGCAATCAGTATTAAAAATAAAACACTTCATAAGCTCACTTTTCTTGTAGGAAAATAGCACACTTTGTGAATTTTTGCCAAATTTTCTGTCTGTGAGAGAGAAATCTGCTTTAAGGGAGCTTATGACAGCTAACTTCATGTAGTTGACTTCACTTTAAATGTACTGTCATTTTTGTATCCTTTGCACTATATTGTTTATTGTATAATGTTTAATTGCTTAATTATGCTTTGTTTAGTTTCTGTTACATACACATAATTTTTATGTTAGCTGTGTTTTAAAACTTTTGACAGACTAAATTTATGGAGTGGGGCAAGTCACTTTGGCAGATACTGTTCCTTCTATGTTACTGTGGAATTGCATTTACGAGGGGGTTTTCTTTTCTCTCTGTCAGTCTTAAAAGACTCACAAGCAATTTTGAGTTACAATGCTGTTCTCACAAAAAATTATATAGGATGGTAGTATTCTAAAATATTTACATCTTTTCAATAATTTAATTTTGAGTGGGAGTTGTTTCTATTTCCTGACAAGTTTCTCTATTAGTAAGTATAATTACTTTGAGTAAAGATGATTGGTTAATAACCCGTGTGATAAAGAAGATAGTGTTGAGTTTTCCAAACATAGCACTATGCTGTGCTGGAAAGATCTAGTTATACTAGTGGAATACATAAGGAGTGCAATGGAAGCAGAGTTTTGAGTAAGGTTTTTCTGTTTCATCTTCTAGTTCTTACCTTCACTGCCAGTGGGCATCTGTGGAAGAGCTGGACAAAGACAAGAGAATTCAGCAGAAGATTAAGCGGTTTAAGGCAAAACAGGGCCAGAATAAATTCCTTTCTGAAGTACGATTATTTTTTTGTTTGTTTCTTTTGGGTCTTAAAGGAATACCTTTAGGAATTCTTGTTCTGTAAACAAGCAGAACATTTTGAATAACTGTTTGGTATATCAGTAGCACTTATTCTGTACAAAGCATAAAGCATTCTGAATGCAAGTCTTGCAAGTTTATGAAAGTCAAGTGATCTATTCTGACTATATGTTTTCCTATAGTTTTGGTTGGTCTCTTTCCTTGAAGTGAGTGGCTAGTTATTAGCCTTGTAAGCCCAACTGAATCAATGGCATGTCTTTTTTCTCAGGAGTTGATTATGCCAGAAGAAATGCATGCCATTTTTCTATGTTATGGGCTGCTGCTCACTAGGGATTCTAAGCTTTTTATCATCAATTTAATTTCACTTAGAGCCATAAGCAGTAATGTGGCAGGAGTCCTGTCAATGAAAGACCAGATCTGCTGATTTGTGTTATCTCTGAAAGATAACCTTTTAGAAAAATGCTGTCTTCTAAGGAAAAAAAAAAAAGTGTTCAGAAGCTACTGTGTTTATTTATTTATATTTATTTTTACTATATCATTCAAGCTGGAATAAAAACCTGTTGCAAATCGAAAAGTTGCATCTGTTCTAAGTGAAGATACCTGGAATTGTTTCCATTTTCTTTTTTGAGTCTGTTTCCAAGTGGATCATAAAGCTATTTTAAATACAAGTATTTTAAATACTTGGAATTTGTCATTGTTTTAGAAAAAGCTTTTAAAATATACAGTCTTTAGTCCTTTTGCCTGTCTCTTCTGTTAGAGTGGATCTTAAAACTATAAAATGAAATGCAATGCTTTAGTATGGAAGAGAATCCTGTAAGTTGTTTAAGGCATAAGAATGAACCTGACAAATTGTGATTTTTGGAGAAATTGTGTGTTCATTCTTTGTGTTTCCTGCTTTTGAAATAATAATCTTTAAATCTTGCTTGTAAAGCAGTTAGACAATTCCTATAGTTAAAATAATCCAAAGGCACTTAGTGTACAAGGCTCTAATTTCTTTATTGCAAGCTGTAGTTTTCAAGAATGCTAAATGCATTGCATGCCATAAGCCTTTTCGATTGCTCATTAGTGAATTGTAATTTCACACTTCATTTAAAATATTCTTAAACATTCTCTCACAGTAAAAGGTTTCACACAGTAATTAAGAGGCCCAGTTAACAAAGTCTGAGAAGTCTGATTCCCTCACGGGGAATGATCTTGCTGAATTGTAGCATTTCAATTAACATGTTGAAGTTTGCCAAATATAAATTCTGTGTCACCATGACCCAAAATATTATTGCCTGGTGAAATATATAATCATTTTTCCTCTCAGGAAGGGCTAATAGAGATATCTTCTTTATTTTTGCCTCTCTCCTTGAACAGATTGATGATGAGCTTTTTAATCCAGATTATGTGGAAGTTGATCGAATAATGGATTTTTCACGTAGCACAGATGACAATGGAGAGGTAAACAAAACTTTTAGTGCATCTCTAGTCATATAGGCATTGTGTTTATAATTTATTGTTTAGAAATATATTAATTAGAATACGTTGAACACTTACAGTAACTACCATGGTGTATGTGTGTGGAAAATAGGAACATGTTTGAGAAAATGTTGGCTAATGTAGCAGTTTCCCGTAAATAAAGGGGGTTAAGTGAGAATTCCAAACTTCTTATAAGTTACCTATATTTAGAAAAGCACACAAAACAACCAACCAAAAAGCAACAGCAATGAAGAAATTATATTTAATACTGTAGAAATATGATATCCATGCATGTAATGCTGAATTTAAATGAAAATTGCAAGAAGGAGTCTTAGCTAAATGTCCTAATGGTTCAGACTGCCTGTTAGAGAAGTCCTGAACTTGTTGTTTCTTCATTTTTAATAACTAGTTCTGCAAAAAAGATGATTTTGTCTTCCATGTGATTGCTTTTTGGTCCTGGGAGAATAGAAAGCTTCACTGGCAGTGTCACTTGTTTCCATGTTACTCTGTCAGTGAATGGTGATGGCTGATTTGTCTATTGTGAAGTTTCTGATGATGCTGATAAAACAGTCAATTTTTAAATATGTAATAAAGCATATAAGGGTTGAAATATGAGTATTGTTTTGCTTCTAAATTTTAGTCTAACGTTAGTGATTTCAAATGCGTTACGCTCATTTTGGTGGTAAGCCTGCATTCTCTAGATTCTCATCTTACTTGGTTAGGTTGTCAAGGTGTCAGCCTGATGTTTGCTTATCCTTCTGGCTGAGTCACACATTCAGGTCTGATCAAGCTTTTTGAATTTCATCCAGCCTGCAGATCTCCTGTAAGGATGGGTACACTTATTTTTTCTGTATTGTGATATGATATAATTTTTGTCTTAATAAAGCCTGTAACGCATTATCTGGTGAAGTGGTGTTCACTTCCTTACGAAGACAGCACTTGGGAGCTCAAGCAAGACATTGACCAAGCCAAGATCGAAGAATTTGAGAAACTGATGTCTAGGGAGCCAGAAATGGAGCGTGTGGTAAGAATTGGCTCTAAGTAGAGGATTTTATTTGAAAATAGTAAAGTAATGTGGTCTTTTAGAAACCACTAATGGGATTTGCTGTATTTGAAACAGGAGCGACCTCCTGCCGATGACTGGAAGAAATCGGAGAGTTCCAGGGAGTATAAAAACAATAACAAACTCAGGGAGTACCAGTTGGAGGGAGTAAACTGGCTTCTTTTCAATTGGTACAACACGTACGTAAAACATTGCTTACTGCTGAATCCTGCTTTGGAAGAGCTTTTATAGCTTATTTGAAATAGTAGCCTTTTAAAGTAACCTGCTGAAGTGAAATTTTAGAATCATTTACATGGCTCATTGTTTGCTGTTGGAGTCATATACAAACTAAATTGGGTGGAGCATGAATATTTCAGATAGATTCTTGTGGCAAGTCCTTTGAGTTCATGCATGCCCCTGCTGCCCCTTCCCCCACTGTGAACTTGAGAGGTACTTAGAAGGGATATATCCATGCTGACTGCATCACAAATCATAACATTTATTTAAAACACAAAATGTTATGATGCCTTTTCATTCTAGAAATATGTGGTTTATTAAGGTTATCGCCTTACTGATTTTCTACGTTTTAAGTTGGGAATAAATAATTCAGCCTGTTTTTGTTCTTTTTTTCAGACGAAACTGCATTTTAGCAGATGAAATGGGGTTGGGAAAGACTATCCAGTCCATTACGTTTCTCTATGAGATATATTTGAAAGGAATCCATGGTCCTTTCTTGGTTATTGCACCATTATCCACAATTCCCAACTGGGAAAGGGAGTTCCGCACCTGGACAGAGTTGAATGTGGTTGTGTATCATGGGAGTCAAGCGAGTCGGCGGACCATTCAGTTGTATGAAATGTATTTCAAAGATCCACAGGTAAAAGCTCTTCATGACTTTTCTTTTTTCTCTTTCTTTTTCTAATTGCTATACCGTTGTTTATTAATTAAGACATCAATTAGTTTTTCACTACTGGTATGTTAGGTTTCAGTTAGAAATACAGATACAAATGTAAGAATACTCTTTAATAGTGGCCAGTATTTCTCTGGGAATAAAGGGGCACCAAGAGATGGTGCAATTTTTGTCTAGAGTTTCATTCTTTCATGCAAGGTTTTTGTTATTTTGCATTTCTGAGGGGACCTGGCAGAAGAGATTCTTAATGGAGAAACTCCTTTAAGCGGAACTAAGCTTAAAAATCAATCTTTGCCTACCATTCCAGGAAAGACCTGCTTGCAGAAATTAAACCTGTCAATGCTTCTTTATCAAATTTTGTAAGTCAGATATGTTTTGAATCTGTGCTACTGTGCTTAGGTTGAATAGTTGTGAGTGAAGGAAAGCAGAAAAGACCAGGTGTAGAAACAGAAAATTATTTGGAAAACAGAAGCTAAGAAGAACAGCAGATCCCTACTCCTAAGTGCATGGCTTTTCCCAGAGTAAACAGAATTGGGGGAAAATAAAATGTGCATACATTGGATGTTATTGCAGAACAAGAAAATCTTCGTCCCATAAGAAAGAAAGAGTAAAAGTTCAACCTGTGGAACTATTTTCAACTGAGCTTTAAAAAGTGATAGTGGTGAATTCATACATTTAGATTTTTTTTAAACCATTTCATTTTACACCACTGGACATTTTGATTAATAAACTAGAAGGATATAAAATCAATATGGCACACATTAAGTGGATTTAAAACTGCCTAGCTGATATTTCTTGATGTAATTGTTAATGAGAAATGATTTGCATTTCCAGCATAGTTCTTCAGGGATTGGTTCACATCCATGAGCTATATAACTTAGCAATGACCTGAAAGAAAACATAAAATCATTACTGAGTAAGTTTGCAAATGACACAAAGATGTGGAGAGTGGTAAATGATTAGGACAGTTCATGGATACAGAGTAAGCTGCATTACTGAATAAGTTGGATCCAATCTAGCAATATCAGAATAGCTAAATACAGGGCTGTCTGTGGACAAGGAATGAAGATGATTCTTACCATAGGTAGAATCATCTCTGGGAAGGCTGTCAGACAAAAGCAGATCCTTTTTGGTCATGGCACATGACCAGTTAAACATGAGTTCAAACTGTGACACAGTGGTTAAAAGGGCTAGTGTAGTGCAAGTGTGTGGGAGGAAACAAATCTTTAATATAAAGATGAGAAAAGTTACAACATTCTCCTCTTTGCCAGTGATGTGATGAGTGGTCCAGTTCTGCTTAGTTCTCACTTCATGTCCTCGAATTGTGTTGAAAAATCAGAGCAAAGCTTAGCGAGAGATTGCAAGATAGAAAATATGCTTTTACAGGTTAAAAACTGATTAAAAACTGTTTTGAAGACGATGACTGTGGCACAACTTGACATGCCATTAGGGCAAATAGAAATAGAACTACGTACTTATATATAGTAGAAAAACACATAGTAATTTATATTAGTTGGAAATTACAGCTGTATGGTCAGAAAATAACTGTTTTCTCAGCAATTTATCAAAGAAACTTTCAAATGAAAATCATATCTGTGTTTGTTGAAGATTTGAGTAACAGCTGCTTCATTGAGGTCTAGTGGCCCAGAGAAGTTGTGTATGTCCCAGTCCACATCAGGAGTGTTGGAACTAGATGATCTTTAAGGTCCAAACCCAGGCCATTCTATTAATCTCTAATATTCTTTATGATAATTCTCACATTTAGCGTCTTACCTAGATGTATAATATACAAATGAAGTGGGCTTGAAATCAGTTTTTCTGATTTTAAAATAATTTCTTAGCAGATATTGATATTTTATATTATTTTAAAATCTGAGTTTATGCAAATAGCATCTCTGCTGAATTGTTTCCTATGTTAAAAATCGTATTTTTTTGAGTGATCCTTGTTCTCAGCATGTTCTTCCCCTTAGCAGTTACTTAGCATGAAACCTGAAGGAATGTCATCTGAAAAATCCCACTTACTGTACAGATTCTTAGTTATTTTGGCAATGTTATTTCATTGATATAACGGTAACTGAAAGGATCTACAGCAAGATGCAGCAGAAAGTTTTATTCCCCCATTGCCGTATTCTCAACTCAGTTCTTGCCATGAGCATGGCAGTCATTTGACCCCATAGCAAGTAATGACAAAGCACTCATGGCACAGAAAAATGAATAATTATCTGCTGTCTTTGCTCCCTGAACTGTCTTAAGAGGAGAATCAAACAATTACTACATTTAGGGATAAAGGAGAAATGGAGAGAACTCATCCTTTTGGTGGCAGCTAGCTTAGGTGTGCCACAAAAATCACCTTCTGTGTTCTGTTATTTTTACGAGTGTCAGCTGTGAAACACATGGTAGAAACTGAACTACAGGGAAAATAATCTCTTCATGTTCTGAAAAAAAGAATCCCCATATAGTCTTCACTCTTGACGTTCTCCAAAGTACCATCGCTGGGCATATGATGGGAGACAAAAAGGGAGCGAAAGAAGACATGATTTAGCAGCATAATTTCTAGTTCCCTTGCCAGACACATCAACCCACACATCAGGCATCTTTAGCTTTTTAGGTCTTGATATGAAAAGAAGCCTCTCAATCTGAGCTATTTCTCAGAAAGACAATTGAACATTGAGAAAGAGTGGCTTTTGAAGGGCAATAACAACAGAGAGCATGCATAAAAAGCACCTACCCCATCTGCAGTAGTGTGATTTTTCAGTCAGTCCCTGTTACCAGGGTCAAGTTGTTATGAAATGCTAGAGAGTAGTCAATAACAAAACAAGTTTCTGCAGTGATGTGACTTCAACAGTAAGGACATGGTGTTATCAGAGATATTCTGCTGTGACGTTCACATAGAGAAGCCTGTTCTGGTGCTCTTGAGCAATATAACTGAAAGGTCTTCCTAGGGCCCCTTCCCTGGTTTGAATATCAAATAAACTGTGTGCTTTTCTGTATTGTCCCACCTCTGAGAAGGAGTTCTGCTTTAAGATTACAAAAACTATAGGTACCAAATACAGCTAATGATAGTCTTGGAAAAGAGCTGACTTGGTCTGTGATGGAAATTTACTTGGCTCATGAAAAGGTTACAGCATTTCAGTTTGCTGGCTTTCAAAGCTGCCCACTTAGTGTATCTTCATCTGCTGTTTGTTAAGTAACAGCTTTTTTTGCCCCTAACAAGATAAATATTTCTGGACTGTGCCACGAGAAAACATTGTTAAGCAGGTCATTACTCTCTCTGAAATGTTCTTGATTTGAGTAGGTAGATTTAATGCTGAGTTTCAGATTTTCAATCATTTCATTGAGTCAGTAGCCGGTTCTGATCCCCATGGTTTGGAGAGGATTATATGCAGGTCACTTATAAAAGGATTCAGTCTTGTGCAGGTCTAAAGGAAGAAATAGTCACCTTACTGTAAAGTATATGTTTCTTTTGAAATTTATTCAATATACAACCCATGACAGAGTCCTTTGAAAATGTGGGATGGCTTTGAACTTGTGTAATGCTCATCCTTAGAAAGACAGTTTTTCTGCACAGACCCAGTGACACTGGAGTTACCAAATTATATTTTTCTTTGAACAGCGTTGGGAAGAAGCATAGCATAATGTCAGAAAGGTGCTCATTTCATGGTCTTGAATAAAGTTTATTTGGGGATTTTTTTTTTTAAATAGTCTTTATATCAGTGCTGAAAATAAGACTGAACTAATGAACCAGTGAATATGGTGTCAGACATCAAGTTAATTGTCCTGTTGAACTTTGCTTAACACAGACTTAGAAAAATATTATGAAATTGTATTCAGAGATATACATTCTTCATTTAAAAGTTCAGATATTTGCTTCTGTCAAAGCTGTTCACTAGTTGTTGTAGATTCCCCATCCCTGGAAGTATTCAAGGCCAGATGGAGCACAGCTTTGAGAAACCTGGTCTAGTGGAAGGTGTCCCTGCTCATGGAAGGGGGTTGGAACTAGATGGTCTTCAAGGTCCATTCCAACCCAAGCCCTTTTATGAATTGTAGCTGTTTTGAATCCCGAGTGTTTTTCGCAAAAAAAACCCCAACCTGATAACAGTCAGCACAATATTCAAATAGTCATAAAAAGGAAACCTTAATGCACTTTTGCTGTATTTGGATTGTTCAGGAGGACCTTCATGGGCCTTCAATTCAAAAGTAAAAAGAGAGTTCTCTTGACAAAGTCTGAAAATATTTCAATAGTGCAGCAATACATTAATGCCTCAAGGCATTAGTATAATCCATATGAATTACATCTGAAATACTTGTATAACTTCTTGATAATCAATGTGCAGTGATTCTGTGGGCCTATTTACAAGATTAAAAATAGTTATCATGAAGCCAGTAGCAAACTTACACAATTCTATTTCCCCATTTAGCCAGCAATAATGACTTAATTTGCTTTAAATGTCTTGTCCATTGTATACTGTTTTGTATTTTTAAAAAATAAAATTTCAAGGTGAAGCAAATAGCTTCCTTTCTTTGCCAGGGAGTTTACTTTAACATTTGCTGTTCTTTTTAGGGTCGTGTGATAAAGGGGTCCTACAAGTTCCATGCCATTATCACAACATTTGAAATGATCTTGACTGACTGCCCAGAGCTGCGTAACATTCCATGGCGTTGCGTGGTCATTGATGAGGCCCACAGGCTGAAAAACAGGAACTGTAAGCTTTTGGAAGGACTCAAGATGATGGATCTGGTCAGTGAGAACATCTCTTATCTTTGAGTCTTCTGTAATTTTATTACTTCTGATTTATGGTTTAATCAAAAAGTAAAAGAAAAGGGTTTTTTCTCAAGTAAATCATCAAGTGTTAAGAATAAGAGAATGCAGATGAGAAAGTGTAAAATACTGGGAAGCATATGCATACCTTCAGTTTTGGAGTGCTGATATTTAATAAGTTTTTTCATTTATTTAGATGAAGGATTATGTGGATTCTCCTAAGACAAACAAAATTAATTTATTCTTTCCTTTCTTTCCCTTCTTGTGACTTAATCCATAGTCACTTTTTCACATAGACATTCATTTAAATGTTTATTTTATGTTATTTATTTTATTTTATAATGTGGCCAGGTGAGTAAATTTGGCCATGAGAGTTAAACTGCTCTGCATTAATATCAGCTCTAATGTTAATTTGTTGTGTGGCTATAAGAATGTTCTTTCATATTGACTAAGGAAGGACAAGTGAGTTGGTTTCTGCTGCTTACTTACATAAATGTGTATTATGTTATGTGTACAAAATAGGTGTGTTAAACTCATAGAGAAAAATCAGATAATGTGAAGATATTTACCATTTTAAAGACACAATAATTACTTCATTTTGGGCAGAATATTCTTTTAAAATGTGAGAATAATGTAGTCATGCTAAGCTAATACCTATAATTTGGTTTGTAAAAATGCTGTGTACCTTTTGTTTTTCTTATTATGGTTGCTATTAGAGGAAAGCAGATCTTATAGTATTACAGACTACAGCTGGAAATATGGGACTTTTCACATTAGTTCTTATTACACTGCTAAATTTGTTTGTCTCTGGGCTAGTTGCTGAACCTGTCTGGCCTCCTTCTCTAAAGCAATATGCTATTTTTGTTTCTGCCACTCTCATGCTCTTTAGCATGTAGTAAGAAGGTAGAACTCTGCTTCAGGTTTCCTGTTAGATCCTGTGTTGATCTCCTGGCCTGAGGAGATCAGTGCACTGAGGTCAATTAGAGGTGTGGTAAATCAATGAATTTTTACTGGAAAGCATGGGGATATATTCAACTGTTACTTTGCCGTTTAAAGTTCATTGTACTCGTGAGAGGGATGGGACATTGTGGACCAGCAAAATCTATTCTTGTATCTTGAAGGACTTTTGAAGCTGCTTAAGTAGTGAAGTGTTTTTCTGGGCTATCACTGAAGGAACACCTGAGTACCAGTTAGAAATGTCTTGAGAAGAGTTTTATATAAGTAGCTGGGGGAGGGGAGAGGAAGCAAAGGTGAGACAGACATATGGTGACAAGGAGAAAGAATTTTGTGTATTTTTCCACTGGAAATTATAGTGACTGATTCCTAGGCAACTGTTTCTTAACCTTTCAGGAGCATAAAGTGCTGCTTACTGGAACCCCTTTGCAAAATACAGTAGAAGAGCTGTTTAGCTTGCTTCACTTCTTGGAACCAGGTCGTTTTCCATCAGAAACCACATTCATGCAAGAATTTGGGGATCTTAAAACTGAAGAGCAGGTAAACTTATTTTGCACACTTACTTTTCTAGTTAAATATTGTGAATTTATCCATTTTATTGCATCTGAACTTCATTACTTGTTTTTTCAAATAATACCTATTTGCTCCCTGGAATACCATGGTGGGTTTATCCTTTTTTAAAATTTTGCTTATTTTCATTTAGTTGAGGGTTTTTTCTTTTGGCCAAAAGTAATTCTGCCTTATCACTGTTCTGTTTTCTGGGGGTTTTTTTAAGTCCTTTGTCCATTGATCTCGCAGAAACAGGAAAAAATTCCCTTTATTTAAATGTAGTGTTTAAAAATAGAGGTGGGGTGTCTTGTAATAGTTTCTGGATACTTCTGAAAGAATTAACTTGTCAGTTTACATTCTTCCTTAAGCATCACAATAAAGGAACTGTAACTATAACTTCTGTGGAATTAACATCTAAGAGCTTTCTCAATGACTTAAGTGCAAACAGGAACATACTTGAAACCCAGTTTAGCAAGAGGTAACCAAATGGAGGGAGACTTTTTTTACTCTGAAACAGATTTCTCAAGCTGTCCAATAGTAGAAATGCGTAAATCAATACAAAATGAAAGACCCTAGGTGCAACGTTTTGTATCTGAAATGTAAAATGTTTCTTTGTATGTATCAAAGTGTTTTAAAAGGCCAAACCACCTTAATATTAGGAGTGAACTGAAGCATGACATCTTAATTTGATTCTATGCTTCCTGTCATAATAATTGCACGTATTTTTGTATGTAACTTTGTTGACTTTGTCTGAAAATTCTTTAACTGCTTGAATTTGTTGACTTTCTTTGAGAACAACTCTTTCACATGTCAGTCTAAATTACAAAATAGCTCTTTCTCTAGCCCCTGGACACCTGGTAAAATCGTGGGATATATTTCCACAGGTTGTGCATGCTATTACATGTCAGTCAGAATGGACACTGACCTGACTGAAAGTGAACCAGCTCTGATGCAGAAGCCATGTAGTCCTGTTAATGAAGTGTTTGAACTGGAGCTAATATATCCTAACTCTCAACATAGCTTTTGTACAGTCAGCTCAGAATGACTGGAAGCTTTTGAAGCTATACATGGAACTATTACTAAAATAATGCCATTGGCCATGATCAGAATTAGAGCTGGGTCCAGAAAGTTCTTTTGAACTTCCTTATCTGTTGACACACAGAGATTTTGGAATTGGGTTTGTCTTTCAAGTAGTGGGACAGGTTATGTGTTAATGACTTGGGTTTCTTCTCCATTCCTTGCAATTGTATTCCATATATTTTCTCAATTGTTCATCCTTCTGTTCTAATTACCTTTTTTTTGTTCTGAAGTTGCTTTATTACTAAGAGAATTATGTAAACTCAGGAGAAAGTGTCTTTTGTTCATATTTCTGCTGTGCAGCTCTGCATCAGGAGATGATGACCAATTTCAGTGTGAATTATTAGGTCTTCAGAACTGAGATGGTTTGTACTTTGAGATGTGGCCTAAAACAACCTAAACACCAGGTGTTTGGGATTTTTTTTTATATGGGACATATTTGAGCTTCTTATGTAAGGGATTCAACAAAAACTTTTTAAAACAGCCTTTTTTAAAGAAAACTGAAATTTTCTGCTTTTCCCCTCCCACCCTTTAGGATGTGTCTTAAAGAATATGCCACAAAACCTGGAAACATTAAAATGATCAGTGTCATAAAAATTAACAGAAGTAAAATGTTTTAATTTTTAGACCAGTCCTAAATCGTGTTCTACTTCAGTGGATGTCAAAACTAGGGAAATAAGAAAATAATTAGAAGCAGATATTTAAAGTGGGAAAATAGCATTAAATATGGATTAGTAATTGGAAGTGAACTGGAAAAGTTTTCTTCAAGTGTCAGATTTGCTTATTTAACAAAGGGTTACCTCTGCATGATTTGTGTGTAGTACTGTTCTTGTCTAGAAGGATAGTTCTGAGTGAGGTCTATTTAATAACAGACATCATTAAACACACCAAAACAGACTAGAAATGTGTATGTCACTAAGTTAACACAGAGAAATTGCTGCTGAGTCACTGAGGAAAGATTGGTATTTGAGGTAGCAAAGATTTTAGAATTAAGGAAAACGAAAAATGAATATTTGATTCCTAGAAATTTTAATTCAGTTATTTTATTAAACATCTGTTTTCCAGGTGCAAAAGTTGCAAGCTATTTTGAAGCCGATGATGCTGAGACGTCTCAAGGAGGATGTGGAAAAGAACCTGGCCCCCAAAGAGGAAACCATCATTGAAGTTGAGCTGACAAATATTCAGAAGAAATACTATCGTGCTATTCTTGAAAAGAATTTCACATTTCTTTCCAAGGGTGGAGGTCAGGCAAATGTACCTAATCTTTTAAACACTATGATGGAACTAAGAAAATGCTGCAATCATCCATACCTTATTAATGGTAAGCTGCCTACTTTTCTCCTCATTTGAAAAACGGTCGTAAAAGCGTACAATACGTATAAATTCTGTTTTAATGTGTCTTTTTGTTTATTCATGTATTTTAGGTAGAAAAGTGAGATAACCTTTTAGGTTCTCATAGGTATGGATATCTGCTAGCCAGGACAGCACTGCTGTTGCCACTGCTTTTTTCTGTGCTGTTTTTTTCCAAGGCTTCCTGATAGACTTAGCCCTGACTAAGTTAATGTTGGCATTATAAAATTTTCCTTTCTGTTATTTGTGACAAACAGGACTTCAGTAATCATGCAGGTTGTTGGATGCTGGCATGAATATGGTAACTTTTTCTTCGCTTACGGTTAGCTGCTACTTACTTTCTTGCTGTCGAACATCATATGGCAGTAACTTAAAATTTCTGAATAGAAATTGCAGAGTAAGAAATCATGATCAAGCCTGCTTTTATGGCCACATGTTTTCAGTTAGTTTTCTTAATTTGACTAGTAAGAGAAAGATTAGGGTGAATGTCATATTAGACTTCAGAGCCTTTTTCTGTGTGATGGTATATTGGTTTTAGATCAGGATTGTCTTTGGCAAGTAGTATGGAATCAAAAAATATCTTAAGTTGAAAAGGAGCATTAGGGATTACTGAGTCCAACTCTGCTCCTCACAAAACTACCTAAAACTAGGTAGTCCTAGTGGTCCTTGAACTGTGACTCATGGTGCCATGACCACTTCCCTGTAGAAGCTGTTCCAGTGACCAACCATGTGATGAACCAGCCAGCTCTAGCTGTCTGAATATGCTAAACGTGTATGTGCTGGTCAGTTCTTCCCTTTGAGGATATAACACAAGCCTCCATACAGGGTTGCATTCTACTCGTTTCTTGTTTCTCAACTCCTGTTTCTTACTATATATGATTTATAGTTGGTTTATGCTGTTTATAGGCTTCATGATGAAAGACTTTTTTTTGTTCCAGAGCCATATGTGATTTCAGGTTTCTTATTGTATGACTTCCATATTTCAGTACTTAAGTTCTTTTCCTTGACACTTTTTGTTTAAATGGGGGGTAAAATGCCTAAGCTGATTCATAAAATTATGTCTAATTATATTTCGTGCACAAGTAATTCTTCCAAAGACATGATATAGGCTTACTCCAAAGTACTTAAACTCATCCATGCTAGTGGCTGTTCAGTTTCTAAACTCATATGACATACAGTAAAGTAGCTTTGTGGTTCTGGTGCAGGGTTTGTTGGGGTTTTTATTTGATTTTTTGGCTTAAATTAATCCATTGTATAAATGAGTTTATCAGAGTAGTTTAGACTGTTCAGGTTATGGGTGTCTGAATTGATGCTTCTTGGCTTTCAGCTAAGCTTTTTAAATGTGCTATTATTTTTCCTTATTTCATGTTTGTTGAAAGAAAAAGGAATATTTTGCTGCTACTTTTGTCAATTAGAGTTTATGAGCAGTGTTTGCAGTGCTGCCTACAGTAGTGATATTTTTCTCATCTGAAGTCTTGTATCATTTAATATAATTTAGAGATCTATAAAGTTCAGGTGTTAATTTAGAAAACCTCAAATATTTTTTAATGACTGTATCATAATAAAGGAAGGTGAATGTGTCTCTTGAATGCATTTGCCTTTATAACATTTTTGTGATGTTTTGAACCTTTGGGCTTGCTTGGTATCATTCAGCAACATGGCAGGTGGGTTGAACCTTCAGATTTGAGGGGGGAAAAAAATCCTGATGTTAGTGTGGAGATGGAACTAAACAAATACATCCTTTGTAGTTCTAGGACAGAAAATACTCCTACACGCTGTAGTTGTCAGAGCCCAAGGTTTTTTTTTGCTAATTGATATTTAACAACTTTGTAGTTTGTGTAATGGCACAAGTTTATTTTATTTCTGCTAAGAGTTTTTGCAGTGCAAGTACTTAATGGTTGCATAGTATTCTCCTGATGAATGATTTCTTGCAGTAGCAAGTTCTGTTTTCTAAGCTTAAGTGCTTTTATAAAAGTGTCTCTGAATCCTCGTTTTCTTCCCAGTTTGTGGGGTTTGTGAGCAAGCAGTAGTGTATTTGATTATTTGAACATGTTTTGTTTTGTGTAAGAGTTGCAAGCAAATCTTCTATATAACCTTTAGTTATGTGATTGGAAGTATGGTAGGAGTTGAATGTAAAGTGGCGTTTTTCTTTCTTGATTGATTGATAGATGTGGTCTGTGGTCCACTGAGACTGGGAATAGACTTCTAGAGGTAGTTACTACATGTTGGGTATTCTCCAGCCAACTTGGTTAAAGCATTGTCAGTCATTTTTCTTAGGGATGGACTCCTTGTTTTCTCCATAGCAACCATTCTCAAGTATTTATACATCATTCCTCTCTCTGTCTCCAAGAACCAGCAATGGGGAATGCCTCTATACTTACACATCTTAGTGCTGAACACCAGAAAGGCTCCTTACTTTGTTGTGCCATCTTGAGCCCTGGAAGCCTCTCCTAATGAAGAGTAAAAATGGAGATTTCCCTGAATGTGAACCACACATTCAGATACCTTCCTTTCATCCCCTGCTAAAAATCACCTAGAATAGGAAGTAATTTTACAGACCTGCAAGTACTGCATCAAGTAACTTTTGGGTAACAAGGTTGCTCAATGGACATGACGTAATTGCAATTGTAGTAGGGATTAAAAAGGATGGTCTTCTACAGGATTTAGCTAGGACAGAGTTACTGAAAGAACAGATTTTTGGAGTTATCTGTAGAGGATTTGGGTCTTGCTGAGACCAAGCTCTGATACTGTAAATTCACTATTCATTAGACCAAATTGTGGGTTTGTTGTGGTGTGATTTGCTTTTGCAGATGCTGTTCTTGCATTGCTTCACAGTAGTGAAACTTAAATCTGGATATTGCAGTTGAGTCAGAAGTAATTGCTGTACCCTGGAAAGATGACTGAAATTACTGTATATGAACTACTTGACAGCCTGCTGTATCCTGGAATTGCCAAAGTTCAGTACAGAATCGGAGATTTACTGCCCAAAATTCTGCCTGTTTTACAAAGATAGGTGATGATATGATTGAAGGGAACTTTGAGTGTCTGCTTACACTCATTTCATATGGGCTTACTTTTGTTATGTGCAAACCATTAGGATGAGTAGTGCTGGGAGCAGGGAACCCAGATCAGGAAAATGCAGGGATGTAAAACTATCTTGAAAAGCGGTCACATCTTGAGTCCATCAGGTTCAGTAAAAGCGAGTAGTGAGAGTGCACAGAGCAGCATGGAGCTGTCAGGCAGCCTGCCCTGGGTGGAATCTGGTTCAGGCACCGCATTACAGCGGGCACCGAACCAGCGATCGCACAGGGAGGGTGCGTTTCCGTGTTTGTTTACAGGCATCTACTTAGAGCTGGGATTTGAGAGAGAGATGCTCAGCAGAAGCCTGGCAGTAAGCTGTGCTTCCCCCTCCCCCAACCCTTCCATCTTTCCTTGTGCTATTCAAAAGCAGTATTGAAGCTGAATATTAGACAAACTAGAAATACTTTATAAACTATATTTTGTTGGGGAAAAAAAAGCAGAGGGGGAAAAAAAGATGGCTCAAAAAAAGGGTTTATTTGGAGGTGAAATAAGCTTAAAACAAAGATTCCTAACCTTTTACATGCCAAGAATGGAAATCTGATAGTTCTTGGAATTGCCCACTTTGTAGAAGTGACATAAAAATGGAATAAAAGCATAGGACAGGTGGAAAAGAAAGCTTGAACTTGGTCTGTAGTCTTCCAATAGTGAGCAGAACAAGGAAATAGTTGCTGCTGTTCATATTATTCATAGGTAAAGCAAGTGGCAAGGGAGAGCTTTTGACTAACACTGGAAAGAATAAATACACTGGATAGCTTCATCAAACTGAACAAAAAAAATTACATTCAGTGAGAAAAAACTAAATAGAAGGTAAAATAATAATTTCATAGCTGCTTCCCTCCCAGTTAGTTTTTTGTTTGGATTTTGATTTTATAATTAATAATGAAAGGAGCAGGTACATATCATGTGGATGATTAAGACTGGTTTTGGATTTGTGTCCCTTTTATTTTCCTGTAGAAAAAAAAACATTGTTTTCGTTCATGTTATATTTTAAAAGGAAGAAAATTTCATTTTATCATTTGAAATATGTCTAATTTTTTTCATATCTTTTATTTCATTGAATTGTGTTTGTCAATGGTTCTATGAATTTATTTAGGAAAGAGTTTAGTGTTGTTCAAAAGAGAAAAGAAAAGAATGAATTCTCAGAGTTATTTTTTATTTATGCTGTATTTGTGTATATGTTTGCTTCAAATTTAAGCTTAATATTTTTTATAAATGTTTATTCACATAGTGCTTAAAACATTCCTGCAGTTTCTATAGGGTTTTGAAGGCAAGCTCATTGTTTATTGATAAAACCCTTTGCAGTGTTCATGTATTGCTGTCCAATCTTTGCAGGTGCTGAAGAGAAAATTTTGGAAGAGTTTAAAGAAACACACAATGCCGACTCTCCAGATTTTCAGCTCCAGGCAATGATCCAGGCTGCTGGCAAGCTCGTACTGATTGACAAGCTGCTGCCAAAACTGAAGGCTGGTGGCCACAGGGTGCTTATCTTTTCCCAGATGGTGCGCTGCTTGGACATACTGGAAGACTACCTCATTCAAAGACGGTGAGAGCAACAATATAATACAATTATAAATAAACCGTTCCTTCCTCAGTGACCACTGCATTTAACCTGTGGGTAATCTGTATAGAAAGGGAAGAAATTAAAACAGTATTTTCTGTAGTGATCTGACTAAGGGAAAGAGCAAACCTGGAGGTTGCAAGTACTGAGCCTTTTCTTTTGAGGGAATACAAAATGAGCTCTCATATGGAGAGCTTTAAACCTTTCAGTTTAGCTCTCAGTTAAATGTTGGTAGCTCTAGAATTTTTTAAATTTAGGCCTAATTTTTTATTTAATTCCTTGGAGTGAAAGTCTGTTCTTTACCAAAGAAAGAGACAAAATAGTATCACTTTACTGATGAAGTTAGTTAGTCTTCTAGTTTATTGTAGTCATTCTAAAACCAGAGTAGCATATTTGGCTTTGTTGTTTTTAGTTGCATATTCTTCTAAAGAAGCAATGCCACTGCAGTAAAGCAATCCCTATAATGCATCTATTTTTCAGGTACCCATACGAACGAATTGATGGCCGAGTGAGAGGCAACTTGCGTCAGGCAGCTATTGACAGGTTTTCAAGACCTGATTCTGATAGGTTTGTTTTCCTGCTGTGCACAAGGGCAGGAGGTTTGGGCATTAATCTTACTGCTGCTGATACCTGCATCATTTTTGATTCAGACTGGAACCCCCAAAATGACCTCCAGGTAATATTACAAGAGGTGATTTTATTGAAAATATTTCTTTGCGTTTTTACTGTGAAATTTTCCTCGCCTACAAGAGAAATTATCTGTTGTTGCTCTCTTGAAAATATAAACAATATTATTTATATTGAAAAAAAAACTTTCAAAGAAGGTTTCAAGAAGGTGTATTTATTATTTCAAATTCTTTTTTCTTCCATTTGTAACCTGTAACTGAATATCTGTCTTTGTTTCTTCAGGCTCAAGCACGATGTCACAGAATAGGGCAGAGCAAATCAGTGAAAATTTACAGGTTGATAACAAGAAATTCTTATGAAAGGGAAATGTTTGACAAAGCTAGCTTGAAGCTGGGCCTTGACAAGGCTGTGCTACAATCTATGAGTGGAAGAGAAAATGCCACAAATGGGGTAAGGATTAGTTCAAGGTGCATTACCAACAAATGCTATGAACACGTTACATTTTGCTTGCCTGTTTGTGTTTTAGCTGGAGAACAGTGGTTTTCCGGTGGACTGCGGCTGATAGTTTAAAGTCAGGTTAAATAAGGGCATTGGCTACATGAACTGGCTTAGCCTATCTAGTGGCTCACTTATTACCAAAAGGGGGCAGGTGGAGTCATGTTCCCTCAATCCTGGTCCATTCTCATCATTCCACCCTTTACATTATGTTGATGCTGGCACTTTATGGAGTTCTTCTAGTTAGCTTTTGCTGGTTTAGCCTTTTTGCTTTCAGACTTTTTTTTGCTTTAGCTTTTTTGTCAGGTTAGTAAATTAAATCTGCTCCCAGGAGGAGCTTAGCAGTCATCAAAGCTAAAGGGATTCAGTGACAATGAATTATTAAGTCGTTTAAACCACTTGCATAACTTCACCATGAGAGTTTTGTTGTTTGTATTCTTCTTTAAAAGGTGATTTCAGCATGAATGTTTAATTGACCACCACCACATTATCACAGAGTTTCAGTTCTTAAAATGCCAAATAAAATTCATCTGATTGTGCTGTTAGATGAACAGCTGTTGGCTGGTGTCAAAAAACACCAAAACTGTAACCCTTCTTATGTGTTACAGGTGCAACAGCTGTCTAAAAAAGAAATAGAAGATCTTCTTCGAAAGGGGGCATATGGTGCTCTGATGGATGAGGAAGATGAAGGATCTAAGTTTTGTGAAGAGGACATCGATCAGATTCTCTTAAGGCGAACACACACAATTACTATTGAATCTGAAGGAAAAGGCTCAACATTTGCAAAGGTACGCATTGACATTCAGCCAGAGGAAAATGAATAAAATGTGACCAGAATAGATGCAAGTATATTAAATTGCCTTCTGTGTCAATTTATTTTTTCAGTGTACTTGTCTTTTTTCTTTCTTGACTCTACCTCTGCCTAAGTATTATATTCACTAGTGAAAAACAGGTATTTGTCATAGTATGCAGCTAAGAAATCAATCCACGTGTTTTTACTTTTACTAGGCTAGTTTTGTTGCATCTGGGAACAGGACAGACATTTCTTTGGATGACCCTAATTTCTGGCAGAAGTGGGCAAAGAAAGCTGAGCTGGATATCGATGCTCTAAATGGAAGGGTAAGTGCTTTATAACTCTTTCTAGTACAACTAAATCAAAGTTCCCACCTCCCCCCCACCCTTTCTAAATTTATACTTTTTCCCTTTAATTTTAGAACAACCTAGTTATTGATACACCAAGAGTAAGGAAGCAAACCAGACTGTATAGTGCAGTCAAAGAGGATGAACTGATGGAGTTTTCAGACCTGGAAAGTGATTCTGAGGAAAAGCCTAGCACAAAGCCCCGTAGGCCTCAGGACAAATCACAAGGTTATGCAAGAAGTGAATGTTTCAGGGTGGAGAAGAACTTGTTGGTTTATGGGTAAGATATGCAAATAAAGTATACTAATTGTAGCTAAAGATATGAAAATAAATTTTATATAGTAAATAACTCAACCTTCTCTTGGACACATTCAGTAATATCATGCTGTATAATGCCAGTCAGATTTAGTTTTGGTTGCTGTATATATAAGTTGTGATTATATGTGTTACTTAGTTTAAAGTATCTGTGTCACAGATGGCTGTGAGCTCACTAGTAAGAGAAGAGGTTTTGTGATGACAGAATATTTGTTTCTGGTTTCTCAGTGTAAAGAATTCTTGAGTTAATGAGTTTTAACCTCTCTTTTCTGAGTGTTGAAGAGAGTAATAGTGTATTTGTAAAGAACAAAATGGTTTTGAAATCAACAGTCAATCTAGACTTTGTCACCACTTAATATTTGATACTTTTCCCATTGAGTGTGCTAATTTGAATTTCATCTCTTTGCAATTAGGTAGCTGTATTTGACTTCTAACATAGTGGCCTTCAGAATGACTGTATTTTAGACATTAGTGTACAACAGTTGCTAGTAATGGGTTTCTGGGTCAAAATAGGAATGGTTCCTCAAATCCCGTGATTGTAGGAATTGGTTGAGTTTCCTATTGTAGCTTCCTGGGACCTTTAGAGTTAAACATATGTACTTTATTAATTTGAGTGCAGTTCAATTGCAGCTTTACAAGCAGTGAACTTATTGCCTGCTCTGTAAAATAAACATTCTTAACTCTTTGGTGCTGGAGGTTGGATCCCCTGACATAACCTGCAAATGCAAAATGCATTAGTGCTAACACAGGAGGTCCCAAGTTGCTTGATACACCAGGAGTTAAATTGAAAGTCACAAATTAAAATACCAGTACTCTGGCTGTTGTATTGAACATATTTTTCTTATAGCTGGGGTCGGTGGACTGACATCCTCTCACATGGGCGCTATAAACGTCAGCTAACAGAGCAAGATGTGGAAACCATCTGCCGGACTATCCTGGTGTATTGTCTTAATCATTACAAAGGGGATGAAAATATCAAAAGTTTCATCTGGGATCTGATCACTCCAACTGCAGATGGGCAAACTCGAGCTTTGGTTAATCATTCCGGTATGTCTACCACGATCAAATAATGATACTAGTAAATAGGAAAGAATTGCTTCAGTCGTGCTATATATTTGGTTTAAACTATAGCCATTCTGACATGTCGTAGGATCTTGTCAGATTTTATGAGTAAGGTGGGCTTTGACTTGGTCTGTACTTAAAGGGGAAGTCTCCCTCAGACACTTTGTAGAATGCAGTGCTCTTTCCTTTAAATCAGTTTTAAACAAATATTCCAACATAATTTTTTGCTGGCACCTACTGCTGGATTTAATCTCTTTCAAATTGCCATAAATCAGAAAGCTTGTTTCCTTACGGCCATTTAGATTCATGAGAGTTTTTACAAGAAATATTTATATAACACCATTTTCTGGCTAGCACTCTGAATTTTTGAAATCTTCACACCTAAATTTGCATGAAAGTTTTGGTTGATTTTGTTACTTGCAATTTTCTGTACTGAATTACATTGCTGTTCAGTTTTTGGTGGTTGTGTCGCTCACAAAGTAATGAATACTTAGCTTTAAATGTATGTTTGTAATGTTGTTTGGGAATGAAGAGTTTTTCTATTCTGATTGTGTAAGAAATATTGGGGGGTTTTCTAGGTCTGTCTGCACCAGTGCCCAGAGGGAGGAAAGGGAAGAAAGTAAAAGCCCAGAGTTCACAGCCAATGCTGCAAGATGCTGATTGGCTCACAACCTGCAATCCAGATGTATTATTTCAAGAAGACAGCTATAGGAAACATCTCAAACATCACTGTAATAAGTAAGTACTAATAAATGTTTCATTTAGAGGTTTGGGATTTTTTTCTTTTAACCACATGCTTTTGAAAAGCCCACAGCTTCATTTGGATCTATTTAATAGAACACAGGGCCATTTAAGAGGATGTAACGGCCATTATTACTTTTTAATTTGGGGATAATCATCTTAACAGATATCTGGATACTTCTGTAAGCTCTTTATGACAGATCAGCACAGTTCTGAAGAAAAGTATTCTCTACTTATTTAATAAGAATGGAATCAGATAAGGTTATTTTTACCATAGAAAGTAAAGACTATATTCCTATACTAAGTCTATTTCACTTAATAATTGGCTATATTTAAACAAAAGTTATTTGTTTCTTACCTTCTTGGGGAGTCCCTCAGGCTGGTATTTAAAGTTCTGTTCCATAAATGTTGAACTCATATATCCAGTTCTTAGTTTCGGGAGTTTCATGTAGCAGTTCACCTATATGTGGACATATCTTTTCATTCTTTCTCTCCCTTCCTCTCTTGCTCTCCTCAGAGAATATTATTTTATAAATAATAAATATAAATTATATATATATAAATAGGCATTAATATATGATAAATATACAGAATATATATTCTTTTTCCTTTGAAATTAAATTTCTCACCAAACTCTTTTACCTGAATTGATTTGTCCTGATTTGATTTTTGAAATTCTAAATATGTTACTAAACCAAAAGCCTTTGGGGATAAAGGTCATTGTATATAATGTTTTATTGTTTCATTAATATCTCTTAAGAGCCTTTCTTACATATTTTCTGGCTTTTGTTTTGTGGTATCTTATTTTTGTGTCAGCTTTCTTTGATGCCATCTCAGTTTTGCTTACTATATTCTCCATATAGACACTGAACCTTGTCCCAAATATACCATGTTTTAGAGCTGGGGGACATGGTTGATTGCTTTTTGGGATTTTGGGATGTTTGGTTTTGTTTTTAAATTTCTGCTCTTCATGGTATATATATCATACAGTTGTAATGCAGTGTTACTGAAAGGTCATCATTACTTTTGTGGTTTGAATATGTATTGTGTCTCATTAATACTGTTTAGTGCAAAGATATTATTGATTTGAAAAGTACCTGTGGGCTGTCAATAGGGGGTGTGATGTGAAGGAAGAAAGGCATTTAAGGGGGTTATTACCTCATTTCCAGATGCTAACCAAGCTTAATTCTTAGCTGATGACAACAGATACTCACAGAATTATGTTAGCGAGTGCATTTCAAAATAAACTGCTTTCTGATTTTTCTGAACTGTTACTAGGGTCTGTTATTACATTTCACTTGCTCTTAAAGTAATAAAAGTATTTCCTGTGACATTATTTTAATCTCTTAGGTAACATGTCTTCATTACTCGCTATATCAGTTTGCAGATCTGACAAATTAATTTTTTAAATACTGCGTCTTTAATAATACAATAAAACAATTACAAGGACTGGGAAGACTGGCAAATGCGCAAGAATGTTTTCAGTTGCTATCTTTTTCCTTCACTTCCCAGATTCACCAGGACTAAATGAATTGTAGAAGCCACATGTTTTTAGCACAGGTAAAATCAAACAGAGGTGGAGCCAGTTAATAATCTGAATAATTTCCTTCAAAAGGTACCAGTTAAAGTTGGCTTTTTAAGAATTGGTGTCCTTTCCTAAAGTACTATGTATGCTGGTTTAATGCATAGGACTCCTGAAAGGTGCAAAGAGCCTCTGGTTTTTGGTTTATCTTGGGTTTTATTTCATGCTTCTCCTCTTTGGCTTGATGTAACAGCTGTTATTGCTTAATACTAAGATGATAGAGACTCTCAACAGCTTATTTACATAGCCACACAGGGAGCAGGGACACCTTACTGGTCCCAGTCACTGTGCATACAGAAAGAAGCATGTCTGACATGTTTTGAATTGCAGACATGACCTTCATTCAAATCCCTGTTCTTCCGAGGTTTGATTGAATAACACGTGTGAAACCGGGTATTCCTCCAGTTGCATCTGATCTCTAACAAGGAGCTCTCAAAACTGGTGGTGGTCTAAATATTTCATGCAAGTGGGTGATCAGATTACTGCTTCCCTGGTCACCCTTGCTGTTCCAGGAGCAGCAGCAATTCAACAGTTGCTGTGATGGATTTGGGTACAGTGAGAGGGCAGGCTGAGAAATCTCCATCTTAGCTGGTACTGGTTTTACTTCATGAACCAGGCAGCAGGGGGTGCCCTGAATTGGATAAACATAGGAGAGCAAGATAATTTTCAGGTAGATACTTATTCTACAGAAGTGACCTCTTTTCTAGTCTCCTTGAAAAGCCATTCTCTCTCCTTCCAGCTTCAAGAGTGACCACAACACCCGACTATGCTTCCAAAAACGACTGCAGTATTGCAGAAATGGGGAAAAATAAACTTGGCAATGAAGATTTTTCACTTTTTTGTAACAGTTAGGTTGTGTGTAGGTAAAATTTAATAGCAGTTTGAACTATAAAGAGTAAAAATAGTTAATATCTCCCAAGGGAAATGGGGGATTATTTTTCCTCCCATTCACAGAAGCAAAAAGTTGTATAATCTGAAAAACCTGACATTCCATATTGAGGGTTTATTGTAAAGTAGTAAAACCAGATTTTATATCTCGTTTATTCCTACAACTTCTGATGTGCTTCCAAAAATGGTATTAAGGCAGCAGCTGAGGAAATTTTATGAGATAATGAAGCAGAACAGTTACTGAAAGCCATCTGCTCAGTTGTTTACAAACTTGCTTCAATACTTCAGAGGCAGTGGTAGAGTACGTGTCTAAACTTCACAAGCTGCACTAGGTAGAACTAAATGAAATGCGCCGGGGCCGGGCTGAGCTGGGTCCCTCTCTGTGCAGTGTAAGCAGTTGCCAGGCAGGCCTGTTGGAAGCCAGCAGAAAGCACCACACAGAGGTGATTATGTGCCACCATCTGTCACGCTTCAAGCCTACCATACAGCATGGCTAATCAGCCTTGGCAGGATGATGGATGAACAGCAGCAGCTGCCAAAAGCCACTGTTGGCAAACAGTCCTGAAGTTAAGAACTTTTTCCCCCCTCTGCCTTCCTCTCCAGGGTCCTGCTGCGTGTCCGCATGCTCTACTATCTACGACAAGAAGTTATAGGGGACCAAGCAGACAAGATCTTAGAGGGTGCTGACTCAAGGTTAGTGCAAGTGCAGGTTTATTTTTTGCTTTATGACTCTGACTCTTTTGTAAAGCACGCCTACTAAAATAATGCAGTGTTTAAAGGTGGTCACATTTTATATCTCTTATATGTCTGTTCTCAAGCAGCCTTATTATTTTATCAAGCTCAGTGGGTAATTTTCTTGGGGGGGAAAATGATGTGGGAAATGACAGAAGTGGATTTGCAGTTCTGCTAATATTGAGGGATTATTCTATCTCAATTTAAAAAATTAAAAAATACTAAGAATTTAAATGAATCATATTTAGATAACCATTTGACTCCCAAAACAGCCTAATGTTGGGGGGGAATTGTTGTTTCTTGTGGGTTTTTTGGTTGATTAATTTTTTTGTTGCTTGTTTGTTTAATCACCCTAATTGTTTTTAAGGGTATTTCAATTTCTGTATTAGGTTTTGGGGTGGTTTTCCAGCTCAAAATTTATATTTACAGAACAGCATAAACCACTTGGGTTTTTCTAGGATTTTTTTGGTGTTTTGTTTTGTTTTGTTTTTAATCTTTGTCCAGTAATACCTTTGAGAATGTATATAATGCTGTCTTCACAGTGAAGTAGATATATGGATACCTGAGCCATTCCATGCCGAAGTTCCTGCAGACTGGTGGGATAAGGAGGCAGATAAATCCCTTTTAATTGGAGTATTTAAACACGGTAAGTGATGTCTCACTCTCAACAAAACTCAGTTGTAAAGCTTTCAGTGTGTAGGACTGTTCAGTCATAATATTAACAAGTATTGTTCCAAAGAACTGTTGGCTTGTATCTCCCTTTTTTCTTGCCTGCATTAAAAACCTAATATGAGCTGTAAATATCAGATGCTGTTTTTAAATGTTTGCAGAACATTTGAGAAGAAAACATTACTTTCTTGGCTGTAAATAAAACAAAGCCATATTTGTTTAAATAATAGCCAAATAGTAAGATAGATCTCCATAAACTTTGCTTCCAGCACTACTTCACTTGCTAACTCTGCCAACCAGTGTCAAAGTGGACGGTGGGCTTAACCTCTGCTATTAATCTGTACAAGTGCCTCCTGGGCTTTGTTCCAAGCAATATTTCACAAATGTCAGTGTTGAGAACTCCCGGCTCCCTTGAGTGGGATGCAGCCTTGTTAACTTTGAAAGGCTGGGGATGCAGAGCTGGCATGATATATACAGTGAGCGATTCCTGATTATAATCCCAATTCTCTGGAGGTCGCAGAGGTATTCTCAGCAGCCCAGCCTGACTAAAGGGGAGAATGATGGCTTATAAAACCTTTCATGATTACAGTTTGGCTTGAGGCTCTACAGCAGTTAGGAGCAGTGTGTTGTAGTACAAATCCTAATTGAATTGTGCTGTTCTGCCTATGTACAGCAGCTCTGTGTTGTGGGCTCAGCTGAGGCAAGTCTAGTCTAAAAATCATTTTCCTGCAGTGCACTGTTGGGATCTGCCATTTTCCATCTAGTCAACTTGGGCAGTAAAAAAGCAAACAGCAGTTTGAAAACCATAGAGGGAACAGTGTCATCTTACTGACATGCATCATCCTAAACCTAATAAGACAGGTTCGTTGGCCTTATGTATAACCCATGTATACAGCATTTTTGCAGCCTATATTGAGGGTTCCAGCAGGGCTGGAGCTATTGAAAATATGTGTACGTGTGTATGTCTGTGTACTTTCATTTGCGTCTGCGTGTTTCCACTGGCGAGTATTGAATGTCAAGAACCACTGTGAAAGTCATATTGGAAACTTAAAGAAATTTTTTACTTGTGACAGATTTTTACATTATAACAAAATGAAATTTGATGCTTTCTTCCCTATCTTATATGTGTTAATGTTATTGATGGGAAAATGTTTCTGTGCTGTTGGAATTTACCAACATAAACAATTTTTTTACATTAATTAAATATTTCCAGCATGGTGACATCACCTTCATTTTATTTAAAAATAAATTAATGAATCCAGAAAATTGTACTTCTACTGCCTAGACCTGTTCTATTCACAGCTGGTCATAGCTTTTAAAAAAGCATTTGTCTCCCACTCTGCACGCAGGTTATGAGAAGTACAATTCTATGAGAGCTGATGCAACACTGTGCTTTCTAGAACGGGTTGGCATGCCTGATGCAAAGGCCATAGCTGCTGAACAGAGAGGGACAGACATGTTAGCAGATGGCGGTGATGGGTAAGGAGGACATGAAAAAATTAATAAACTTTATCAGCATTGTATATGTTGGCATGGGTTCATATGTCATATTATACTTACATGTTGCCTGAGGATATGAAGTGATCATATGATGTACAAAGTACATAGATTTGTTTACACAGTTGAGCATGAAATACAAATGTGTAACTTGGTACACCATACCAATGGCTTTTGTAGCTTTTTTGCTTTGGTCCAGAAAATTTGCCCCCTCTCAAAACCAGTATTTTTCTTGAAAATATTTTTAAAATATTTTATAGGGGTGAATTTGACAGAGAGGATGAAGATCCAGAATATAAGCCAACCAGAACTCCTTTCAAGGATGAAATTGATGTAAGAATTCTCAATTTTCTGTAATTACAAATATGTACCATTATAATTGATTATCCATATTTATTTTAATGTGTGTTTTTTAAGTTTGAGAGCTACCAGATAAACACACCTTACAAAGATTGTTTGCTGCTGTGTTTGAGAGATGACATATTTTTCTTCTCAAATTATGACACATGGTCAAAACTGAAAACGAAAATAACTTCTGTCTTCTCCCCAAGGAATTTGCAAACTCACCTCCAGAAGACAAAGAGGAGTCCATGGAATTACACCCAAGTAAGACTATAGCCAAAAAATGTAAAAGGCAAAAAGGGATAGTTTAGTGAAAGGTGGACTGTTTGTATTACTACATGAGGAAATGTTTTGGGACAATATCACAGAAAGCTTTTTCCTGCCAAATCTCTTCATGCTTCACATTTTTCAAAACAATTGCATACTGTCTTTGAATAATCCACATTATGGTTCTCTGGATTTCTAATTACATAGTAGAAACCATGATGAGAAAGACCGGATGTTTCATAATGCAGCCGTTGATGGTTTTGCCGAGATAATCTTGGAAGTTACAAATATGTTGTTTCCTCAGTATGGAGGAAAATTGCCAAGTTTAAGTGAAAATAATAAAGTGGGAAATTATAAGCATAGGTGTTTGCTCAGAGGCAGAATGATCTTAGTAAGGTATTTAAAGATGCATTGCATTAATTTAAATACAGTGTTCATAATATGTTTGCATTCATAACATCGAATCATAGTGCTTGATGGCTATCTCTAAATGCTTCACAAGCATTTCTGAGTTCTTAGAGTTGGATAGTTTGATTCTGTTTTTTATCTCTTACGAGTAGTTATCCTGTTTCTAATTCATTATGCACCAGTATTAGTGGCACATGTTCTTATCTGATAAAACAGGAATCCAGCTATAGCCATAGAAACTTTGAAATGTTTAGTGTTGTTTTTGCAGTGCAAATACTCTTTTTTCCTAGACAAGCACAGTGAAAGCAATGCTGAGTTAGGGCAACTCTACTGGCCCAACACTTCAACCCTGACTACCCGTCTGCGTCGCCTCATTACTGCCTATCAGCGTAGCTATAAAAGGCAACAAATGAGGCAAGAGGCACTAATGAAGACTGACCGCAGGAGACGTCGGCCTCGAGAAGAAGTGAGGGCACTGGAGGCAGAAAGGGAAGCCATAATAACTGAGAAACGACAAAAGTGAGTTTCCCAGTAATATCTTTCTTTAAATCTTATTTGAGCTCTTTTGTCACCCACACCACTCTTTTGTTTTGATAGAATAAACTAAGGGGATTTTGGGGCTTCTAAACATGTTTGGCTTCTTATCTATCCAGTAGCCTCACTTCTCTTGCTTCTTCCTTGACTAGATGGACAAGAAGAGAAGAAGCTGATTTTTACCGTGTGGTGTCTACTTTTGGAGTTATTTTTGATCCTGTAAAACATCAGTTTGAATGGAATCAATTCAGAGCATTTGCCAGGCTTGACAAAAAGTCCGATGAAAGCTTGGAGAAGTATTTTAATGGCTTTGTGAATATGTGTAGACGAGTGTGCCGAATGCCAGTCAAACCAGATGATGGTAAGTTTTAACTGACTCTGGAAATCAGCATGGATATTGTGAGACCGTGGGACTTTGAAACTTCATGCCCAGGTGTAATGATTTTGGAATGGGTGTGCATTCAATCCATGTTAAACAGTACAACTTGGTGTCCTTGCAGAACCTCCCGATCTCTCCACGCTGATTGAGCCCATCACAGAGGAGCGTGCTTCTAGAACTTTATATCGCATCGAGCTGCTGCGCAAGATCCGGGAACAGGTTCTCCATCACCCGCAGCTGGGGGAGAGGCTAAAGCTATGCCAGCCAAGTCTGGACCTGCCAGAGTGGTGGGAGTGTGGGAAACATGATAAAGACTTACTGATTGGTGCTGCTAAACATGGAGTCAGTAGGACAGATTATCACATTCTGAATGATCCTGAACTCTCTTTTCTTGAGGCTCACAAAAACTTTGCTCAAAACAGAGGGACAGGTAATGTAAATACTGTCTCTTCTGTAAACCCTCTGGGTGCTGGCTGCAGTCAAACACCCCCAATTGTCCCTTCCACACCAGTACAAGAAGAAAAGACTACAGAACAAACAGAGTCTAAAGTTGAAGGGTCTGAAAATCCAGCAGCCAAAGAAAAGTCTGAAATCAAAGAGGAGACAGATACTACAGATAAGGACACTAAACCAGACTGCGATGCTGAGGCTGAGCCTGGCTCTGTTAAATGTGAATTGAAAGACATAGAAATGAGTACAGATGTAGATCCAAAATCTATTTCTGAGAAAGGTTCAGAAGAAGATGAAGAGGAGAAACTGGAAGATGATGACAAATCAGAAGAATCCTCCCAACCTGAAGGTAATACATTGGTCAGATCAGTTCTGTGTGCTTAACACAAGCCCCACAGCTGTTGTAGTTCGTGCCAGCTGGTAAGTGGCACACAGGGTGACATTATGGAGTATGGGATGGGCTACATGTAGCAGTTCCTCTGCCCTTCTACATATCAGGTGGCTAAATAAGCTTTCATAAGAACCATCCAGCATCAGCAGGGTATTCCCCCACAAGGGATGACGTCCAGGATACCTCACTGAGCCAATAAGCATGGTCTCTGTGCCAAATGTGGAAGGCTGGGGCTCTGCTGTAGTAATTACAGAACAAAAGCCCAAGTTAGAAATGTTGTGTCAAGCCTGGTTGCCTTAGCTATCTAGCTGGGTAGACACTGAATGTTAATGCCTGGTCATGATTGTTATTCAGCAGGAGCAGTTTCTCAGGGTAAGAATTTTGATGAAGAAAGCAATGCCTCTATGAGTACCGCAAGGGATGAAACACGTGATGGATTCTACATGGAAGACGGGGATCCCTCTGTGGTTCAGCTGCTTCATGAGAGAACGTTTGCCTTCTCCTTCTGGCCTAAGGTTCGTTAGGGGTAGAAAGACATGTGTCTCTTTCAATTTAAGTAAAATATGGGAAATGTGTTTGCAAAGTAACAGTGAGCTTTGTATGATACTGCACTTCTGGCGGGCAAGAGATCTTTTTCTGTGAATGATTTGTGGAATGGCACTTTTTTCTTCAAGCTCGTACAAACTAGCATAGGAAATGAAAGAAATTGCTGTTTCTTGTAAAATAGTGTCATTTAGTAAAACAATGGACTGCTGACAGATGTGAATTCTTCATAGGGTCCATAACTTTTTGTCAGCAGAGTCCCACCTCTTGCAGCACTGTACAGTTTTGAATTAGGCATTTTTCCTGCAGAGCAATCTGCAGAATTGAGAGCAGAGACTTTAAAAGATCACCTTTTTCTTTTGGGGTGAGGAGGTTGTAGGGAAGAGTTTTGGTGACCTACATGATCTAAGTCATTATGTAATGTTGACAGATGTAATTGTATTAAGGTATCCTGCAAACATAAGCAGCAGTTTTAGATAGAATAAAGCTGTATCTTATTTTGGTAACAGTGCAGAAAATTACCTAATATAAAATGTTTTTAAAAATACAAAACCGTAACCTTGTAATAAATCCATACTTAATTTAGTACTCTCCTTTGCAGTAAGGGGACAGAGAAAAATAGTGTAGTAATAGTCTTAAGTTTACTAATCACCATAACAGAGCCATCTGGTTGGGGCAGGGAGGGGGAAGGGGGTAGCAGGGCAAGAGGACCTTGCTCTTAATAGGCTTATTTCTGGGGAAAGCAAGCAGTCTGTTGCAGCTGCTGAGATTTGCTAGTGGCTTTTGCACTGTTTTGCTGTTCAGGAAGCTAACTGATGCTCATATTCCCTAACCAACAGTATTTCATAGAGTTCCAAAGTTTCTACTACTTCAGGCAGGCTAGTGTAGAATATGCTTGAATAGTGAAATGGAAAAAATCAAATAATGCTCATCTTCTCTGCTTTCAGCAAGTATATTTGAAAACGTGGGCAAAAATCTTATTCCAGTCATAGTGTGAAAGTAGAACAGAAAATCCTTGATCTGTATAGATTCAGCATAAGTAGACTAATAAACATAATTAGAGATTTTTAGTGTACACGCTTCAGTGAAATTTGAAGTGATAATGGGCGTGGAATGAAAATTGACATTCATTAGATGTCCCTAGGTTGGTGCCCGTTTCATAATGTTGAACTTTATTAATAGTGACGCTAATGAGGATCCACTTCCTAGGACAGAATGGCAGATCCAGCCTCTTGGATCTTGAGAACTGCAGCATTAAGATACTGATTGCAGATGTGTTTATTTTCCCTTCCTAACTGTTGATGTTGCTAACTACTAAAGTTTTGTAAAACAACAGTGAGTTTCTATTAAATTTTTCAATTAGTCCATTGTCATACAGAAAACTTGGTCTGTCTTTTCTCCTTCCCCTCGCAATATAAATGCAGCTTTAAAATCCTATTAAAATTTTATTCTACAAAATCGTTTTGGCTTCTTGCAAGGCGATCAGTTTATCCCTAACTTGCAAGAATAGCTGTTTCTGAACGTATTCCTTATGCTCTGGAAACTGCACTGTGCCATAAGACTCATTTGAGTTTAAAAGGTGATGTTTCATTACATACTTTTCCTTTATGCAGGACCGAGTAATGATCAACCGATTAGACAACATCTGTGAAGCAGTGCTGAAAGGGAAGTGGCCAGTAAATAGGCGCCAGATGTTTGATTTCCAGGGGCTCATACCTGGGTACACTCCAACAGCTGTGGACAGTCCTCTACAGAAAAGGAGCTTTGCAGAGCTCTCCATGGTTGGTCAAGCCAGCATCAGTGGCAGTGAAGATCTCACTGCTTCTCCTCAGTTATCAAAGGCAAGACTGCAGCATTCTCTTTTTTACATAAAACATTTTATCTTGCATGAGCTTCTCTTGCATAATAGAAAATAAACCAGCATGAATAAAATAGGAAAAACATAAAAGTGTTTCTTTGAATAAAATGAAGGCTTTGTTTTCAGAGTTATATGTTTGCAGTTTTATTTTGAACTCAGCATAGCAAACAGAGCTTCGCTAATGTTTGGAAATGCTCATTTTTTTATTAGGAAGATGCACTCAATTTATCAGTTCCACGTCAGAGGAGGAGGAGACGAAGAAAGATTGAAATTGAGGCTGAGAGAGCTGCCAAGAGGAGAAATCTTATGGAAATGGTTGCCCAGTTACGTGAGTCTCAGGTGGTCTCAGAAAATGGACAAGAAAAGGTTGTAGATTTATCAAAGGCCTCACGAGAGGCAACAAGTTCTACCTCAAATTTTTCATCTGTTACTTCAAAGTTTATCTTGCCTAATGTCTCCACACCCGTGTCTGATGCCTTTAAAACTCAAATGGAGCTGCTGCAAGCAGGTCTTTCACGCACACCCACAAGGCATCTACTAAATGGCTCTTTAATAGATGGAGAACCACCCATGAAGAGGAGGAGAGGAAGGAGGAAAAATGTAGAAGGGCTTGATCTGTTATTTATGAGCAACAAACGGACATCGTTGACTGTAGTAAGAGCACTACCTTTTTCCTTTTGTCTCATTTTTGTTCTTCTCTCTGTGGTACTTCCTGAATGTGTTTTAGGTCTTACTATACTCTGCCTAACAGAAACATACAGTTTTTGCCCAAACAGGTTTTTCTTTGTTTAGAGCTGTTAATTCTTTTTGAACCAAACAAAATGTGCACATCAAGATTTAACTCTGGCAAATCATAGCTGTTTTAGGTAGCTTGTACTTTCAAAATTAATTTCTTTTTTTTTTTTTTTTAAACAAAATATATTTCCAACAATATATGTTTTGAGGCTTAAATATGCCTTTGTAAAGGGAGGGTCTTGAAGAATCTTGGAGGACATTTGCTGGAAATGCAAAAAAACTGCTTTGCCTTTAGCACTATGTTCTTTGTTGTTTGAGGATGTAAAATTTATAAAATTCCTTGATGCAATGCTACTACTTTATGCAGTATGAGTATTTAAACCCCATTAACTCTTGTGTATGCAAAATCTTGAACATTTCACCTCAGTCGGTCCCTGAGATAACTTCTCCAGCTGTTCCTGTGAAGGGAAGACTAATAGATGTGAATATTTTCAGGAGGATGCTGAAGTGACCAAAGCTTTTGAAGAAGATATGGAAGCCCTACCAGCAAGGAACATTCCATCTCCTGGTCAATTAGACCCAGACACTCGCATCCCTGTAATCAATCTAGAGGATGGGACCAGGCTGGTGGGAGAGGATGCCCCGAAAAACAAGGATCTAGTTGAATGGCTTAAGTTGCATCCTACTTACACTGTAGATATGCCAAGTTATGTACCAGTAAGTATGTGATTCTAAAAGTGTTGTTCTATTGGATTTATACAAAAGTTAGTTTTACGGATATCAGGCTGAATTTCCTCACATTAGGCATAGTCATTTGATTTTGTAGCTTTTCAGTAGAAGTTTTCTCTTTATCCACCATTCCTGTTTTATCTACACCCAAGTGACATTGTGGTGCTTGATTTGCTTTTCCTTTCTTCATGTTTGTATATAATAGCATGTTAGAACCATGTTTGTCAAGTTCTGCAGAATTTCTTCATCTGATAAAAAAAATTTATTCTCATGTAATTTGAAAGTAAAGTAATGGATCCCTTCTTAAAATTGTTGTTAGGAGGAGGGGTACTGTGATTGGTGATTTTTGTCAAGAAATAAAAAGTTAAAAAGCAATAAATTTCTCTTCTTTTCAGAAGAGTGCAGATGTGCTGTTTTCCCCATTTCAGAAGCCGAAACAAAAACGACACAGATGTCGAAACCCTAATAAACTGGATATAAACACCTTGACAGGAGAAGAAAGGGTACCTGTTGTAAATAAACGAAATGGAAAGAAGGTAAAAATTAAGTTACTTCAGTCGAGGTCTTTAATGATGTCTTTGCATGTGGAAAGCAGGTTTTGTACTCCAAGCTTTCTCTTTAAAAGTTTAATGTTTTGGCACCAGCAGTTTTTCTTACTGGATTGGGCCACCTGGTTCCTTTAATTTCTTCTTTGCTCTTCTGATACATCATATTAATCACGTGAGTGAATAACTCTCAATTTTTGAACCTATATAGCACATTTTGTCCTTAGATACAAAATTTATTACCTGCCCTGCCTAAGCTGCAGCACTTTGCTGTTTTTTTTTTTTAAACATGATTTTGTCTGTTGAGGCATCACTAGCTGGTTTCTGTGTAGTTTGTCACAGTAAACTGAAAGTCTTTGCTGCTGTCCTTCAGAGATGAAAGTGTACAGATAGATGTCCATGTAACTAGGTGTTAGGTTTTGTTGTTGGGTTTTTGTTCAAGTCATAACCTTGTCTTTTGTATTAGATGGGTGGAGCTATGGCCCCTCCAATGAAGGACTTGCCAAGATGGCTGGAAGAAAATCCTGAGTTTGCTGTTGCTCCAGATTGGACTGACATTGTTAAACAGTCTGTAAGTGAAACTCTCTTTCAGTGCATCACTGTAGGTTATAGCATAGAAAAGTTGAAGGCTGTATAAATTGATTATTAAATCTTTATCTCATAGCTGGTTTTGAGAAAATTGTCGTGTCTATGTAGGAGTTACCCAGCTTGGTAGAGAGTGGTGATAGAAGGCTGCTGCAGAATGGCATTGAAATACTCAAAAAATCAGCTACAGTTAAGGCAGCCTTCACATTTGTTTTGCATTATTTTTTCTTATAAGTAACAATCCTTAAAAAACACAGGTATTTGTACATTAGGAACTACAAAGAAAATATTTATCATATTCATAACAGAAATACACTTACTTGTCTCAGTAACAGGCAGCATCAAAGGAATAGGTTTTCTGCCTTTTATTTTACAACACTTGTTTGAAAATAAAAGGTAAAATTCTGCAAGTGCTCAATTTAATAGAATATTGCTATTCTGAAATTCAGTACAAATTATGAAGATATAAACTTGTAACTGCAGCATATCAGGGTGGGGTTTTTAAATGAAGTTGCAGAGTTTTCAGCATATATTATTTTACTGTTGAGTTTAAATATAAAAAATCTGTGATCTCGATTTCTTCAGCTCTCTTTACTTGTTCTACTGCCATTCACTATAGTACTAAGCTAGTCACCATTTGCCAGGGTGAAAAAACAAACCACTTTTGGAGTATGCTGAAATCCCTTCTGTTTCTTCTGTCATCATCAGTTAACTGCTGAAAGCTAAAAAAGCCAATCGAGGATCAAGCTTGTTTTTTCACCTTCCCATTTTAGGGTTTTGTTCCAGAGTCCATGTTTGACCGTCTTCTCACTGGACCTGTTGTGAGGGAGGAAGGAGCAAGCAGAAGAGGAAGAAGGCCAAAAAGTGAAATTGCCAAAGCAGCTGCAGCAGCTGCTGCTGTAGCATCAACTTCGGGAATCAACCCACTACTAATGAACAGTCTGTTTGCTGGAATGGACCTCACAAGCCTCCAGAACCTACAGAACCTGCAATCTCTCCAGCTCGCAGGCCTCATGGGCTTTCCACCAGGGCTAGCAACAGCTGCTGCTGCTGGGGGGGATGCTAAAAACCCGGCTGCCATGTTGCCTCTGATGTTGCCTGGGATGGCAGGACTGCCCAATATGTTTGGACTAAGCGGATTGTTGAATAACCCGATAACGGCTACTACTGGAAATGCCACTACTGCTTCCGGTCAGGGAGAGACTGAGGATGGCGCTTCAAAAGCTGAAGAGAAGAAAAATGAGAATGAAGAGGAGAACAAAGACTCTGAGAAAAGCACAGACACTGTTTCTGCTACTGACTCTGCGAATGGATCTGTCAGTGCTGCTACTGCGGCGACTACCGCCACTGCCACCACTACCACCACCACCAACACTGGATTGCCCACAAACCCTCTGGCCTTCAATCCTTTCCTGCTGTCTACCATGGCTCCTGGCCTCTTCTATCCATCTATGTTTCTACCTCCAGGACTGGGAGGATTGACTCTGCCTGGTTTCCCAGCACTAGCAGGACTTCAGAACACAGTGGGCTCCAATGAAGAAAAGGCTACTGACAAAACTGAAGGAGCTGCCTTTAAAGATGAAGAAAATCTCGAAGGCAGTGATGCAGAGGAGAGCCTTGATAAAACTGCAGATTCCTCCGTTTTAGAAGATGAAATAGCACAGGGTGAAGAATTAGACTCACTTGATGGGGGGGAAGAAATAGAAAACAATGAAAACGATGAATAACCAGTACCAGTTACAGTTAAAGTGTTTTAAACTTTTGACAAGTGGTAGTCCTACTGTTTACACTCACAGTTAATGTCCATACTTAGTTTTTATAAGCTGTTCTGTAACATAGTGTAGCAAAAAAAAAAGTTCAAGTCATGTTATACAGATGTGTCAAAAGGTATCTTGGTCATTAAGTATTGTGCAGTGCATTATTTATTATCCCTAGGAGAGATGAAATTTGAGAGGTGATCATGTCTTTTTAAGGAAATTGACATAATGCTCTGCTTTTTTTTTCTTTTGGTACCATTGGTATTATGAATTAAGCAGCAATTTGTAATCAAGGGGCACTAATAGAAGGAAGTGCTGCTTAAAGGAAGGATGAAGTTATATATTTAATTTTTTTCTTTTTTTTTCTTTTTTTTTTTTTTTTTGCTGTGAAGGTCAAGATGAAATTTACCATACATATCGTACTCGCGCTTCATTTTGACTGTATGGGAGTTCACCCGCTCACATGCGCGCACACACCCACACACACACTCTCTCTCTGACAATCTTCATGATAGTGTGAATGTCTCTGTCTTGAGACACAGCAATAATAAGGCAGCTGTTGAATGTGAAGAGTACCTTTTGGAAATTAACCCACGGAGAAGGTTCTTACAGGATAAAGCTACAGTTTAATCGTCTCGTGATCTTGTAATGCACTGGTATAAACAAAAAGAAAAAAATCAGGTACCTTTTTTAAATTAAAGGACTTTGTTACTTTAGCCACAAAGCTAAACAGCATTACCTCAACTCTAAACTAGCCTTGAAGTTTACAGACATGACTTTGTAAATGTATTGTTTTTCTTTGTTGTGATGTCTTTTTATTTTTTTTCTTTGGAAACTGCTATCATGTAAGATAAGATGTAAATTGCTGCCAACTGTAGTAATGATGCTTTTAATAAAAGTGACCCATGATATGCAGAGATGTAATTATAGAATGTAGTGTTTAGGGACATCAAAACTGGTGTTCACTTTCTGTATTTGTATTTGTGGCTTTTTTATAGCATTTTCCTGCTATATTCTTTATAGATTAGTGGCTGTAAATGCTGAACTGATCGTCTTCAGGGGACTAGGCAGGAAGAGAAACCTTGAATTGCCTTCATATTTTCCACTCTAAGTAACTCTACAGAAATGCACACTAAAATCCCTACTTTACTCCTTCAAAGGGGCATGAGAGACTGAGAATACTTTAAATGTGTTCAGCATGTGATAATGTGGTACACTAAAGAACAAAAGGGCAAAAGAAAAATGAGGCTTTAATAGGCACAATATCTAGGTCATTTATCCTTGGTTAATGGGTAGAAAAACACAATGCTGTAGTGACAGCAAGGGATACAAAGGCTCTGTGGTATCCTGTAGACCAGAGCTTGTGATGCCAGAAACCACTGTGTCAAACAACCTACATGAAACTAAAACTGACCCACTTTTTATAAAAACCAGTGTCTCTTCTGGAGAGCTACCGATTTGTACCCTTTTGTGACCTTTTGATATTGGAGATAATGTACCATTTGAGAACTTCTGTTTTCACGGTGTTGTCACCTTGACACACACATACACAACGAGCTCCAGAGTGAGGATAAAAGGTTAGCTTGTCAGTGGAGTACATGAAAAATTAGCTATTTCAGTAGCCAGCTGTGGGTGGACCCCTGTCTTTAGGACTAATATTATCTGTGCTTTTGGAATGCTGGAGAGCTGCAAACCTCACTCTCATGTACACTGTGAATTTGCACGAGAGCTCAAACGGGCAAGTATTGCAAGGCTGAAATTTGGTCCCGAGGGGGATATATATGAAAAGGGGTGAACTTGGCTTGAAAAGAATATTTCATGGACTATGAAAGTAGATGAGAAATGAAGGCTTAGGAAGTGATTTTTGTGTGAATGAATCACAGGCACAAACTGTTGAAATGAATAGATGTCAGGATGTCTTGTACTGCCACTTAAATAGATCATAGGGAGTTAATGAAGGTCAGGAAGGATTCCCCCCACATGGACATCACTGAATGGTTGATGAGGTATGTTATTCCTGCCTCTTTCTAAAACATCACATGTACACCATGGTAAAAAGTGAGAGGCTGAAAGGAAAGGCAGAATAACCTGGGCAGGTGTGTTGCATATTCTGTTGAATTCATTTGAGCTGCTTTTTAAAGTTGTTATTAAATGCCTTGTCTTATTTTTTTCTACTATAAAATTCCCACTGTAAGAGTTTGAAGGTGCTTCCCATTGTGTGTATTCCACACATACCAAATAGTGGAGTTTTTTTCAGTTCGATTTTATAATTTTCAGGAAAGATTTACACAGACTAATGATATCCCTTGGGAGAACTCTTTTTAATTGCCAAGACTAGAAATTATATTGTTAAATGCCATACTTAGTCTCTTTCTTCTCTGTCAAAATGGGGAAGTTCTGGTAACTTCTACTTTTGCCTATAGGTTTTTGACATGGAAACATCCAACTCATGATGTAGGGTGTCCAAGTGACAAATGAGTGAATATTACCCCTAGTGCAAGTATCTTCCATGATGGCATTACTCATCTGCCTTTCCTACTAAAAAAAAAAAGAAAAACTGGAGAACTGTTGTAACAGAACAAATGCCATGGGAATGGGAGACCTTCATGCTCTGTGCTTTCCAAACAGCCTTGCTTCCTAGAAGCCAAACAGACCCCTCATCTGTTGGAAAGGAGGTGACATTCGATTTTTGGAAGGGATATGGGCCCCTGGTATGAAAAATGAAGTGGGGGGATTGCCATCTAATGTCCGAGAAATGTATTACATGAAAATATGAAGGTTTTTCTTTGATTTAACAGAGTTTTTACATGTTAATTATTGCAAAGATTCTTACGGAGTTTTAAAAGTGTGTCTAAATGAATAAAAGCTTATGTGAGTAAGATGCATAGATCAGAAACTATTCTGCACTTGATTCACATTTGGAGCACCCTTTCTGTCTCTTGTGATGAGGAGCCTTCCATTTGCCACCAAGCATTTTTTGCTGGACCTCCTAATGCCCATGGAAATGTTAATGGGGTTATCAAGGAATATAAATTACTTTCTCTGTTGCTTTCAAAAAGAAAGTACCTGTGTCAAAGTACAGCAGTGCATGCTAACACAGCCTCCTGTGTGCATGGTGTGCAATCCTGCCACGGGACAAGAACCGAACAACAGCAAATCTCTTCAGGCTACTACAGACACAGTTTTTAATAAGGGGACTATAAAGGAGAATGAACCAGTTCAAGTGTGAGTCTTGGAAACTGTTGCTGATGAAATAGTGGACAAATTCCTAAACTAGTCCCAGGTTTTTTTCAGTCAGCTTCAGTCTCTTGTTTTGTATTTATGTCAAATATCAATGTGTATTGCTTATTTGAATTGCACACTTCTATTGAGGACCTTTGCCACTGAGCACTTGCTCATTTGAGAAGGGCTTAAGATTGAGGGGAGGGAGGGACATTCAATAGTATTTTTAGTATTAAGCTTCCCATTGACTTTTGTAAACAAAACTGCTTGGGACATTTAAGACTTCTGTTGCTTTTGCACCACACATTTCAGGTATCTGAATCCTCAACATCAGGACTGGAGTTGGGAAAGTGTCAGGATGTGTGAGGGCTCTCAGACCCACTGTGTCCACACTGTTTTCTGGGCACCTGAAAGGTGCCAGCCCATGAACGTGTCTGACTCCTCAGTGGGAAAGAGTGGTGGCTACTGCTTTTGGTTCCGTGCTGTGCAAATAACCTGCTGTATCCCTTGATGCCTTGGAGAGACCTGGAGACAGCTTCTTACATAGACAGGTGATGTTTTAGGTGTCTAGTCTATTCACTAGCTCGAGTCAGCTGTTCTGAGGAGAATGTATGAAGGAAATTCAATTATATGATTGACAGTCACTATGATCAAACTTTGATGGGATTTATGAAAACCTCCCTTGGAATGCAGGGTGAATGTCCCAGCTCAGTCTGCATGCAGTTTTAGATAATTGGTTTGATGCAAAAGAGCAAACACTTACTAATATAAGGAACTATAGTGCAAAATACATATTTTCTAGAAGGGGATAAATCCATGTCACTGGATGTTTTTGTTTCTCCAGCTCCTATGGATTGCTGTCAGCACTGGTAAAACCATCAAAACTTATTTGAACTATTTCTGTTTCAGTAGCTTAGTGCAGGTAGTTTCTAATCTGTTACTTGTTCTCCCTCAGTCTTTGCTTAAGAAATTTAGATAGTAGTGATAGCTGGAAGCCAGAGACTTCATTAAATCCTGGTAATTGTAGTTACATTAGAAACAAAAACCCAATCCCTCCATTTAGAAAGTTTGCTTGGAGTATGTTGATCTAAATACTGTTAACTGGGGTCTCACCACAGAAAGTCTTCTTTTAGTTCCAGCTTTTTAGACGTGGTCCTTATTAACCTAAGGGGCAATATGGAGACGTTAACCACGGATTCATCAATCTTCTGGGCTGTAGCACCCATGAACTGAATGGCAGGAAAACTGTAAGCCTTAAAATGTCCAGTGATGGTGCACGGCTCCATGGGCAGAGCTGTCAACTCTTGATACCAAACCTTTTACAGCTCTCCTCTTCTTGGATGATGCACCAGCCTTCCAGTTCTCAGGAAGTGCAGGGAACCTGGGCTTTGCAGGCAAAGGAGTTGGGAGCAGCAGTGCCATCGGTCTCCTCCTCCCACAGGGTTTCTGCTATTGTTGGGCCTGGGGGAGGATTTGCATATCTGTGAGTGCAGAGCTGATGTTCCCTCCCTCTGCTCAGAGGCCCTGCAAGGAAACTCCGTGATCCTTCCCTTTTTTTTTTTNAAAGCATAGAAATTCTCTCAAACGTATCAGTTGATTCTAGAAGAATATTTTAAAAGAAAAAAAAAGATTTTTAAATATTAAGGATTATTTTGAAGGAAAGAGGTGAAAGTGAAGGCTTTAAACTAAGCTATATAATTTTGCTTTATGAGCCAGACAGGTGCTGGTAATAAATAGCTGAAGAAAATGTTAAAAATCAGTCCTGTTCCTCATCTGCCATGCGTGTGACATTTCTGAAATATCATTTTGGGCTGTCACTGTAAGGACATGCTTTTTCTTCCCAGTTGTCTTCAAGTTCTTCTCAACCAGACTGGCCATCTTCTGCTGTCTCAGTCTGCAGCAGGCTTGCCATCTGCTATATGGCTAATCAATTCACAAAGGTGCTGCTGGGCAGTGCAGACTCCCTGTCCTCTGCCAATATTTTCTGGAAGTTGTCAAACATAGCTGAATTTGTTCTCAGCTGTCACAATCATCGCATTGATTCCAGCTTGTAGCACTCTAGTGACCAGTGGGGAATGCGCTTTGTTTTGCAAGCAGCGTTTGCTCTTTTGTGCCTGTTTGATTAGGCTGGAGCTATTGCTTGAGTTTGAGGGAGCATCTCTCGGGCCACAGGTAAAAGGTGCTCTCTGACTGTTTTACCTTGCCCTCTCCCAAGTTTGAAAGGTGAACCCGTGGGCGAATCAGCAGACCAGGACTCCAGATTCAATTTCTAATTCTGTCTGCTTCCCTGAGGCAGTTGCTTTAATTGCGGTTTCCAATCTTCCGAATGGAGAATGACACTTGCCTTCTTCAGAGATGTTGTGAGGCTAATGTTAGCAACAATCATGCAGCACTCAAACCACCCTGATTAGGACTGCCTGGGTAGAACTCCAGCTCATCCTTGAGCATGACAATCTTCGTTACATCTTGGGCTGTTGTAGTATGGCCCCCTCAATCAATGACTGCCAATGTACAATGGCAAACCTGCTACCCACTGTGAGGTATCAAATCTGCCACCTTCTCTTCTCTGTCTCCCACCTCCATGGAAAACTGCATGCCAGGCTGTGGGTCTCACGTCTCACTGTCCCATTGAGTTCCCACTGTCAAGGCAGGGCCATGGCTACTGCTTTCACTGCACAATTTGCTACCACTTGACCTTGGGGCTGCTTTTTGTTCTGACTGCATAGTATATCACAGAAATGGGAACATAAATCAGTACACTGACTTCTTCAGGATGGTGGTAGTTCATGTTTCTTTAATATTCCTTTGGTCATCCCTGGATATGAGGGTGCAGCCATTTCATCTGACTAATACAGTTAGCGAAGATACAAGTTTGTGCACTGATTTTAAGAGGCAAGATTTGCGTCATTACAGCTTCATGCTCTCCTCAAAAGGCTTCTGCTGCACACATTGCTCTGCTGGTGGGATAGATCTGAAATTAAGATGGTAGATTGCTAAAGCTTTAGAATATTCTGAGCTAACAGCTTCTCTTTGTCTCTGGTCATGCAGGTGTGCTGAAATGACCTCCCTTAGTGCTTCCTTGGCTTTGCTTACAGCTACCTCAGTAAGGGAGCTCATGGATACATCAGGGATAGGCAGAGAGAAGATAATATTCCTGGATTTTCCAACCTTGTCCACTTTCTATCTGAAAACAAGAAGTGGTTAGATGATGCTTCCAGTATCTACTGGTCTTCTAGTAGAAATTGATAGTTTTATAAAGGCCTAAAGTCTAGCTTTCCAAGTAGCAGTTTCTATCAAGGAGCACCTGTCATTGGCTCTATACAACTGCACTGAAAAGGAGCATTTAGAAAATGAAAAAGGTACCTGCTGGCTTTAAAACTCAATGTTTGAACTGAGCAAGCTTTTCACTGCCTTATTAGTTTCCCTTGCCATATGAAGAATTGCCATAATTTCTTGCCTACTGTACACTTACATTTAATCCAAAGGAAAACAGCAATTTTCTAGAAACTGTGAAAGGCACGCTCAGAAATATCTTTCAGCCTGTTTTCAGTACGTGCTGCTAAATACCTCATGTTTGTCAGCTCTTCTTGGCACCCTTTCTATGTTACAGCCTCTAATGATTTTGGATCAGCTTCTCTGCTGCTGATGGCTAGTAGGGATCACGCCATGCAGTAACAGCACTCCAATGTGTGCAGCATTTCACTACAACCATTTCAGACGTGGCTGCTTTTAACCTGGATTTCTGTGGGACTTACAGAACTGTTTCTATCAGTGGATTTCGTTGTTTACAAGTTAAAGGATGAGTGGGCTTCCTTGCACGCCATGTAATGAAGTCTTCCTAAAGCAATTGCAAGTTCACCTACCAAGAGAATCTTAACTAAATTGGAACAAATTATGCTTCTCTGCCATGTGCTTTGCTTATTCCTCATGAAGAGGTGGCTTTTTAGATCTCTTCTTAGGCCTCATGCCTCTGGTGACCCAAGCAATGTTTGCGTGCAGTGGTATCAGGTTTTCTTGCTGAGCCTTTACTGTTTGGACTACAGAAATAATCTGCAAGCAGTTGTGGAGCTGGTTTTTATGCTTGTCTTCACTCTTTCTGAGAGGTAAGGGAGAATATGTTGTGTGAGCAGGCAAAAGCAAATTAAATCTGCACAGATCTCTTTGATGACCAATGTGCAATAGGTTGCACGCGAATGTCTTTGTGTCTGCTGTTTGCAGCAAACAAAAATTGTCACAGGCTAAATCAGAACCAAGAGTTCGGTGAGGAATGTAGAGATTTCTGTGGGAACACTGTGGTTTCTTTGCCAGGTTCAAGGTGGCCGTGGTGCCCCTGGGGTGCAAGGTGAAGACTGAAAGGGTCTATGGCTGATGTGGTACAGGAGTCCTTGGTGGAGCTCTGCAGGTACTGGTGAACTTTGAAAATGGAGGCTACAGCAAGGGCAGGGAGAGCCTCCCTCATTGACACTATTATCTTGGGCAAAATGCATGGGAAGGGCTGGCACAAAGTGACTCTCACACCATCCCATCCTAGGCAGGGTTTCTGGCAAAGCAGCTGCAGGAGGGAGGGGAGACAGAGGTGACAAAATCCTCTCATGACCTCCTGGAAAAGAATGGTTTCATCTGCAAGATGATAAATTGATGGTATGAATCGGTAGCAAAATGCAGGGCCTCTCTCATGATTCCTGTCACTTGCCAACAACCGCTCAAGTTTAGACACAAACAGTTAGAGCCTCTCTGTAAAATGTGTGTAGGATGGGAGCACGTGGCACAGGCTTCAGTGCTCACTAGATGGGTGCTGGGTAGCTTTAAATCACTGAGCACATTTTTAGCTGACACAGGCTGTGTTTATGCACATGGCTCTTGGGAGGATGGAAAAGGTGAGGATGCCATCCTGAAAACCAAAATGTCACCAGATGACTTGCTGCCTCTGGACTACCTCCCCGTGTTCCTTGAGGTCCTGGCCATCAGATTTCGTGGCTCTCAAAAGTTTATTTTTTAGATTCTGGCTTTATATCCTGTTTTATGTTATGTTTATTCCCTTTGGTTCTATTACTGACTTGCAATTTCAATTCATGTGCTTGCTGGCACCAAACCTCAGGTGAATCTACCCCTACCATCCCCACACCTAAAATGCCAACGGCAGCTACTGAAATCCTGGTAGTGATGGATGTTACACCAAGTATTGCAGGGGAAAAAAATCCGTAATTCTCTCAATATTTTTTCAGGTGTGAGTCCTTACCCTCACAGAAATAAAGGCATAAAACTAAAAATGAAAATGTCATCCTGAAGTACAGGCCAACTGACCACTCTGAATTTGTTTAGGAATTACATTTAAAATTTAGAAATCAGCCAAGCTCCACACAAGTAATTCAAGAAGATATAAATGGCTACATTATAATGAGCAGACACCTATTTTAAGTATGATCTATGTTTTAAAGAAAATTCATTACTATAAGTCTTACAATACCAAGCTCTTCAATGAATTTTTCATGTCTGCATAGCAAGATATATATAAAATGATCGTAATCATACACCTTTGGGGCAATACTGAGCACCAGCTGTTTCACTGATGATTTATAGGTTGCCATGTTCAAGGTTAATAATCAGGAGAAACAGGTTATAGTATGCAATGTATTTATGTCAGGTTAGAAGTTCAGAAGTGAGGATATGATGTTAAGATGATATATGCAGTTTTAATCAGCTATATGCCAGTTTTCTGGAAAATCAAATGCAGCCACTTTCCAAAGGTAAAAAACGTGAAAAGTTACCGAGGCTAATTTTTATTTTCAATTCAGCATGGCAGTCACAAAACATCACCCCGTGCAGCAGCTCCAGCCACTGGCAGAGGCATTGCAGGTGACCATGGTTGTTTCCTCCCTGGATCCAGCTATATCCACATGTCCTCCTGCAAGAGGACCCTAGCAACTGTGATTGCCAGGATCTGCTCTTCTATGCAAGATGGTTTTTGTTTTTTAAAGGCTTGAAGTCACCATTTGATGCCACGGGCCTTTTAAAAGTTGCTGAATGGTTACCCCTTGGTTTACCAAGGGAACAGGAACTTTTGAGACAAGCCAAAGGTACAAGCTCTTCTGCTGAGGCCTGGAGAGCTGTAGCTGCTTGCAAACACCAGAGTCCCTGAGCGGGGCCTCGGAGAATTGTCACTGCAGTGCACTGCTTTGCAAAAACCTTTGCTTCTTCTGTTCAGCTTTCCTGAGCTCCCTTGAAGCTGAATGCTCATCCCTGGGAAGTTGGCAGCTTTCTCCACACACTGCTGTGATTATATTCATAACAGGGAACTCCAAATAAAATGAGGAATGGGGCTAATTCATTTCAGAGAGATATCTTTAAATCTTACCAGATGCACTAATAGCAGACTTATCTTTGGATGAAAACAATTGATTCTTCCCATCTTTGCATTTTCAGCTGTGTTAAGGCACCCGACTGGGCATGATAGGAAGTGTGCTGGTGCCTGTGTCCACCTCTTCCTCCAGGACTGATCTGTGGTGTAGTGGAATTTGACTCCAGGACCACTGTGGGCCTTCACTAGGAATTTCCTTGGTGCTGAATGTTACATGCAACAACGCCCCTCACCCACAGACTCCAAGTGCATGCTTTGACTGTTTGATGTCACACATCCAAGGTCTGTCTCTGCTCCCCGCTGTGCATTAATGTATGCTAAACAACCTGTTGAACTTATAATAACAAATACAGCCCAGCCTCTAAACAAATGGCAAGAGGCACCCCAGCATAATAAAATCACCAGAGAGAGGGCAAGGAATAGGACACAGATGAGATTTCATTCTCATAAATTGCCTCTCTATTACACTTGGAGTATATTCACAATAGGGAGCTCCAAATAAGATGAGAAAAGGGGCTAATTCATTTCACAAGGATGGCTTTAAATCTCAGCCTATATCCATGCTAGAAAATTAATTATGGCTATGATGAATGAAAGGAGAAGTTATATCAGTAATGAACATCACCATATCATGCTTTCTTAGCCCAATAAAATTTTCTTTAACTAAGCAGAGGCATTCATAAATGTCAGCAAAGCAAAGCATGAACATAATAGGATATGTTGATCTGGGTGTAGGCAGTGGTGCCTGTGGGTACAGGAAAAGCTGTTTGAGCCTTTGTGTGTTTGTGTGTGATTTTAGAAGGCCAGTCTCTCTTAGGCATTTCACAGAGCAACTGACCAGGAAGTAGAGAAAAAACCAATAAAAATGGTGATATAAACATTTTATTGAGAATTGGAGGAGATGGTGGAGGGAGCTGGAATCCCAGGGTGGAAATCCAGCCATATTGAAGATAGTAGTAAAACTAATCTTGACTGTTGATTCTGGTCTTACAGCATCCAGGTCCTAACCTAAATAACCTAAACTGTCCTATTAAGCTATTAGGCTGCATACCTGGAGATTTTATTGAAGGGCTTGTGCCATTTTGTTTCACTACTATGTAAAAGTGTATTGGCCTCTCATTGGCCTGGCTGGGGCCTTTGGAGGTTTAACTAACCCGATGTCCTAAAAGAGGGCCAACCACCCTTCATGCTCTTCTGTTCATATTCACTTAACCTGTTCTTAAGGACCTTGAGAGACAGAGATCCCACAAACCATGTTATGCTTCCCTTGCATTTTACCTTACTCTCCTTGCTGTAGTTTTTCCTATTTGTGTTGCTCCTGTTCTCTGTGAACACGAAGAACCAAACAATCCCTTTTCCTTGGCAACAGCATTTTCTATCTGGAAATCAGCTGTGTTTCCCCTCAGGCTTTTGTCTTCAGAATGATCTATGGTTGGCCCAGTCTCTCTCTACAGGTTGTCCCTTTCAGACTGCTCCCTTAGTCAGTCTTAAGGCACGTCCTGGCACTGGGCTAGGACACATCCTGTTTGAGCTAGGACAGTTCATGTAGCCAGTTTGCTTCATGTGGGGTTTCAGCTCTTCCCATTCACACCTCCTGTTAACCAGCTCTCCTCTTCTGCCATGATGTCCTGTCATTTTGTGTTCAGCTTGTGATCCTGTTTCCCAGAATGTCCTCTCAGTGGTCCCGTGGCTGGTCACTCCTCCATGTCTATTTTATTTCTGCTTCATTCCAGTTTTGTTCTGCTTCTCACCAGATTGCATGGATGCCTCTCCACTGCATTATTCTGAATGAAAACCTTTTTCAAACGTGAACATTGCTGTTCAAAATATTTTAAGCAACTCCATGAAGGTGTGATCTCTGTTCCTTGCTGAATGCCATTTGTACCAGGTCCTGGGAGAGACCTCAAAGAATCTGCTTTCAACTATAAACTGCATCCTTTCATACAGTTTCCAATTTGATTTTCCGTCATGTTGCAGGAGTTTGAGTTAGAGCGTGCTTCCCCAATTTGCTTAGGAGGATGTTTGGAAGACTCTGTCAAAAGCCTTGCAAACCTCAAGTATATCCACAAAGCCTATTATTTTACCACACAAGGAAATTAATTTGATTTGATGCAATATGTTCTTAACAAACCCGTCTTGGCTGAATCTCATCTTGTTCTCATCTGTCTGCCTACAAATAGGTTTTTTTATTTTCCTGGGAAATGAAATTAAGCAGACAGTGGTTTATAATCCCCAGCCCTCCTTCCCCCTCACCCTTCCCCTTCTGCCCTATGCATCCTCTTCCTTTCTCCAGCCACACTACAGCCTCTGTATGTGTTGCTGCTGTGACAGGCTTGGGCCTTCTTCTGCTGAAATTTCCGTCCATGCTTTCCTGTCTTCTTTTTTTTTTGTTGTTGTTGTTGGGTTTGGACTTTATTTTGTTGGGTTTTTGGGGGGTTTTCTTGGATTTTTTTTGTATTCCTCTGGTGTGGAATCCAAACCCCTCGCTCCAGCACTCCCACAGGGGATGGAAAGCTGCTGTTTTCCCTCACATGTCATGACATTTGACCACTTCACCCTCAGCCAAACAGCGAGCGGCTTGCTGCTTAATTTCAGGATCCAAAATACAATTGCTTTTTAAACTCCCTATGGACTCTTTCCAGGCTACTGCACAAATTAAGCCTGTCTCTACTCCTTTCCCCACCACTTCCTTTCCTTACAGAACAGAAGCCTCTTCCTTCTTTTTAAACTTTTATATAGTGCCATAAATTTGTGGAGGGATTTACAGACATTGGATAAGACCCCTGGCTGCCCAGAGGATTTTGGCTGCCTGGCTCCAGTGAGAGGATCCCCTCCACAGAGCTCTCCCCTCCCTCTTCCAGTGGCAGTGTGGACACCAAATGGGAGCAAAGCATCTCTCTCTTGCCAGGGTCTCTTTGGCAAATGGTGCCGCCCCATTAGGAATGGTTACAGCGTCCCACTTCTCTACGGGGATCTGAGATGCACAGGGATCTGTGTGTCTCCTGTGTGGCTCTGTGGTCCCCTGGTTTGCACCCAAAGCAGAGCTGCAGTTTCATTTCCTTTACATGCTAATGAGCTCAGCTGCTCTGGCAGCAGCAAAGCCAGACGGGGGGGGGCTCAGCTGTGAGCTGCGTGCGGCCCCAAAAACTGGCAACAGCATCTCCAAAAGGATAGAGAAACCCCGGGATGGAAACCAGCCCTTCCCTGCTCAGTCTCTGGGAGCTGTAACCCACCTCTCTGGCAGCAAGGGTGATGCCACTCTGCAAGAGTGGTTCCTGGTGGGCTGAGGGCATCCAGCGTCCTTTCCTCTGCTGACTGGAGAGGTTTCACAGAGCATGGTCCTGGGAACCACTGCCACTGTGTTGAAGGGCCAAGGGCAGTTGTTGGAAGCCACACAGATGAGTTCAGTTCCCATATATGTTTTGTTTGGAAGTCTACATCAACCATTTTATCTTTGATTCTATCTACATCTGCTAACCAAGTCAAGCTTCATGTGGTTTTGTCCCTTATGCCCACAGCCATGTCTCTGCTGCCTTGCTCAGCATCCAGAGATGCTCCTTTCTGCAATGGAAATAAAACAGTGAAGACTCTCTGGTTAAGAGACCTCTGTAAATATTATTTACTATGAAAATGATAGCAAACCCCTCAGCACAATTAGTAGTGAATGAAAATTAACTGCTGATATGCCCCTGCTTTGGTACTTAATATTACCTCTCCAAATGCTTATAGAAATATAAGCATTGAAAATGCACAATACTACAATACTGTAGATTTCACCTTTTACACTAGTCTGGTTATTTCATCAAAGCTAAAATAGTTGGACTGCAAAACTGTCTAGTTAGAGTTAACAAATCTGCAGAAAGCAGAAGTCACAGGGGACATCCACTATTTTGACATTTTAATAATTTTTGTCTTTGAATAAAATACTCTGCTTCTCCAGTGTACTATAAAATCATCTCTGTGTAGGTACTCTGTATGCTGTGCCATTCACAGTACCAGCTTAGTCCACAGCCCTCTTACTAGGTGTTACATGCTTATTTAAAATGAAAACAAAAACACCACCAAACTGTGTGGGGACAGACCCCCCAAAACCCCAGGTGGGCACAGCCGTGTTGTGGGGTGCAGTGGTCACAGGAGGTGCTGCACTTGTGCTGTGTGTGGGGCAGCTGCCCCAGCTACACTGTGTGAACCTGAACTTTGGTGTGAACCTGAACTTCTGCATTTCCTGCCTTTGTGTTGTTTTGTTTTGCTCCATTGTTGGCTGGCCTGGCCTCCCCCCTCCCCTCACCAGCGGATGCACCCTGAATTCAGCGTCTTCCTATTCTCAGAATCCCTCCCTTATTTTCTCCTCTTCAGGCTGTGAACAAACTTTTGTGCCTTTTCCATGTTGTGCCTGATTTTTCCAGCAGCTGAGTCAGCATCTCCCTTTCCCTTCGAGGCAGCAGCCCTTTAAAGTTGCTGTTATCTCGCAAGCGTGCCATTTGCTGCAACCACCACCTAGAGCGGCTGAGATAAGTGAGGCAGTGGAGGGAGTAACCATCTCCTCACAGCCCGTGAATGCTTCCAGTCAGGCTGGGAAATAATAGAAATATTTATTCTCTGGAAATCTTCCCGCAGCTGCTCTTGCTCCCTCTTTGTTTCACCCAGTGCTGCCCATCTCAGCGGCAAACTGATGGAACAGGGAAAGGCCTTAGCCTGGTGCAAAGTCCAGGTTTTCTCCTCATTACAAGATTTTTAGTGAGCACTGGAGTGCGCAGAGACAGCTTTGCCCCCTCTCCTCCATGATAACCTCCAGTAGTGACTGAGTGGCCGGGCGAGAAATGAGGCAGTGGTACCAGAACCTCCTTGGTGAGTGTCCTGTGCAGCCAGCCCAAGGTCCTATGGGGCACTGGACCAGCCAATGCTGGCAGCTGGGAACCAGCTGAGGGTGACCCTCACTTTTCTTGTAAGGCCACTAAGCTCCAATTGTCACCATTTCCCCAAAAGGATGTAACGGAGAAGAGGCCCTGGCACAGGCACTGGTGAAAAGTTTCATGGTAAAGAAGACAGCACTGGAATTCCACCCAGCACAGGTTTGGCCAAGCTGGCTGAGCCAAGAGCGAATGGAAGGAGCAGTTAGGGCCAGGCTGCTGCATCTACCCAGAGGTGTATGAGCCTATGCAAAAAGGAGATGAGATCCAGGGGAAACACACAGACATTCGGTACCTTAGAGGCCCTTCAGCATCCCTTTTAACTTCTCTGTGTGCAACCCTCAGGGCAGAAACTGAAATTGCAGCTTAGCTGGAAAAATCGTGCAGCACGCTATTATAAACACCCACTAGAGCTGTGGGCTCCTACCAAGGAATATCCTTCCTTGGTATCTCTAATGAGCCAACGTTCAAGTTAAATGGAAAACTAGTTTAATCTGCTCTCTCTCTGGAAATCCCTGTCATGCAGCCATTTCCTGTAATGGGGAAATTTTCTGGTGAAAGCTCCTGTTCTGGGAGGTTCATGGTTACAGAGGAATCTGCCATTTTTCTATCTGACCAGCAACTTCTCCATCAACTGTTTGTGATTAACCTTTGTCTTCTTTCTCTCTTTGCAAACCAGCTGAAGATCAAAGGCTCAAAGCTGGAGCACCAGGTTTATCTCAATATGCTGTGACTGAGCTGTGGTTTTTGACAGGCTGGAAGTGGCTGTATGGGGTCTGGGCAACCGTGGCTCCCTGTTCTGGTTTTTACCTCCTTCTGTAAGGGATAACTGAGGAGCAGTCAGGGCTGTGCTGAGAGGCCAGATACTATGGTTTGCTAATGATGTTTCCGGGGCTTTAACTTCATGCTCTGTATTTCTCAGCCATAGCAGACTACAAGTGCTATCAGAGAAAAGTCTCATGCTGATGTCTCTGTATAAATACATGTTTATTGTTGTACTGAAAAGTGCAGGGAGTTTCTCTGAGACAGAGCTGTACTTGCTGTCCTCTGTATCAACTGAAGGATGGCTAAATTCAGCCCCATGACTTTTTGCTGCTGCCTGTGTGCCTGCTTGTGTCCTGCTCTGCTCCAGTCCATGCTGTGTCCCACTGTGGTGAGGTCCCCAGTGTGCATTTTTTTGGGTTTATTCCTGCCCTGCAGGCTGCTGGAAGAGATGGGCTGAGCTGTGCACAGCCTCCACAGGGCTCCAGCTCCCCATGGAGGCTGTGTGGGACCTGTGAAAAGCCATCTGTGCCTCAGGACCCCTTCGTCCATCTCATCCAGACGCTTTTGCCCAATGTATCAGGTGGAAGTGGCTGGATCTTGACCAATTTTTAATTACCAGCGCACTGATTGAAACGGTGGCAGCACCGGCTACCTGGAGTCAGTAGGAATTGACTCCTGTCATGTGGTGGGTATAATCTGCTCTCACTGTGACCCTGCTGTGGGACTGATGCCAGGAGACCAAGAGCAGAAACCAGATTTTCAGAGACAGTGAAAGCCCACAGCTTCTGCTGGAGGAGCAGAGAGCAATGAATCCTCTGTGACACTGTGAATATCAGGCCACGGTCCCTGGCCAACCCTTCTGTGTGTGGGACTGCTGTGAGATAGCATTGTGGCATGCCATACTGTGTTCTTAAATAAAGAGAGGAAGGAAAAGGACTTTAAGTAAACAAGAACAGAGCAGTTCACAGAGCTGACCACCACTGCCAGGCAGCCTCGTCAATAACTTGCATACTTGCCTCAGACTGCAGATTATTTCAATGTCAGCACAGATGCCATTTCTGGAAACTCCCTGCAGACCAAGGACATCAGAGGAGCCATTTTATTGTACTTGATGGGTAAGTGCAGGAGTCAGAGGTTAATAAGACTGGTATTATGGACAGAGTATGCAGAATAAACGAGGCATCACGAAAAGTTTGCGTGAAAAATGTTTTATTTTCTCCATGCATGCTGAAAAAAACCCACATCTTTTCCTCCAATTCCCGTTTTTTAAATACACATTCGTGACTTTTGCAGCTGCTAACGTGTGTAAGGCAGTGCCGTAAGGCTCTCCTGAGCGTAAGACTTCTCACCTAATATGCACATACTTAACCGCCTCTGAAACTCATTTATCTACACCAGCTACTTCCAGACTCCCTGGCATAAAACAGTTTTGCACCAAAGCTGTGTTTGTATTCTCATATGTGACAACACCACATGAGGTGTTTTGGTGTTATTTTGTAAAGTCTCTCTTTTCCTAGGCATGAGCCACATTTGTCTGTGGGTGTAAGGAAGCCTTCCCACCCCCTCTGGCTTTAAAGACAGATCTGAGAAAAGCAAGAGTTGCATTTTGGAATACTGCGGAAGTTTGGAAAAGGACAATATTTTTCTATGTACTCTAAAAAATACTTGAAAGGATAGAGAATTTGGGATCACATTTGTGCATGCTCTTACCAGAAGTGACAGTGATTTCTGTGGCTGTGGAAGCTTTCCAAAATCCCCTGTGTGCACAACCCAGGTGGCATGCTGCCTTCAGAGCTCCTGGTGAGTGTCAAGACACTCACATTCCTAAAACCCTGGAAGGTACACACGTTTTTGAACATGCCAGAGGGCTACCAGCACCACCCCTCTTTGTAAAGGTGATCTTGACATCATGGGCAAACCTCCCTGTACATCAGACTGTGAAGAAGGCACATTTGTCATTCCTAAATAATTCTTGAGCGAGATTTTCTCCCAGATTCTTCCTAAACCTTTTGGGGAGCATTGGAGACAGAAGAGGAAAACGATTTGCTCTTGCTAACCTTGAAGTCTTTGCAACACTGCAAAGGCAAAGCTCAGGGAGACGCTGGGAAGGGAAGGGTCTCAGGTCACTAATCATCATATAGTTCTGGAGGGCTGAACAGAGACCCCAGCACAGGAAAGGTGAAGGGGCAAGCCCCTGGTGATGATCTGGGGATGGGATGGGATGGGATGGGATGGGATGGGATGGGATGGGATGGCCCAATGGTCAAGCAGGTGGCTGGCTGAGGTCAGTTCTCTAAGCAGAAAGCACCAGTTTGTGATGTGAGAGATGGGAAGAGGGTGCCAGGATATCCCAGATCTAACAACTCCTGGCTGCATTCACAGCAGCCACGAGTGCTTACAAAGACAAAATACTAATGTGTGTACTGGCTGAATGCTCAGGCTCAGTGAATGCTGAGAAAGCAAAAGGGCTTCAGCTATTTTGAAGACAACAAATCCAGACAAAAGATGCAGCAAAGCCGACTGTAACAGCATATGCCACAAAAAGTTAACTCCTCGTTCTTTGTAGGCAGGATGGGCTGCAGCTGCAACACAGGGGGAGCGAGGGGGGGCTGAGCAGGAGTGCAGCTGCTCCCGTCACGTGGAGAGAACCCACTCAGCACCTCCTGGGGAAGGCTCAGGAAAGAGGAGGGGGATGGCCCCAGGATCTGTGATACTGCTGCTGACAGGAAGCAGATATGTCAGATGAGGGACAGCGAGCACCAGGAAGCACATCAAGGTGTTCCTGTGCAAACTGCCACCCAAGTAAAAAAAAAAACAAAAAAACTGGGAGCCTTGAAGGTGATGAAGTTGATGCTGGCTGTATGGAGATTTAGAAAGACTCTGTGCTGTCCTCCAGGAGTCCTGAAGAGGTTTTTGTTCATTTGGAAAATACAACACTTTATTAAGGCTGTTGATTTACCACCAGCTGAGCTGAAAGAATAATGGATGGATAAACTGGGAGGTTTTTTTTAAATTTTTTTTTAACCTCAGATGCTTAATAAACTTACTCCCAAACAGACAAGCATATATATTACAAATTAGAATGGGATGTTTGGGAGCCAGCAAGTGAATCTGGATGGAGAATCCTTTGTATTACATCCTTGAAGCTATTTTGCAGATTTTACAGATTATCCATCAGAGTTCAACACACAGCAGTGCTACAGGACAGGAGTGATACTCTTGAAGAATTTAAGCACATAAAGTTAATGATGTGAGAACAGGTGTTCACTGCTGTAGTTGATGGGGAGGAGTTTGGTATGGCATCTATATAAGGACAATATGAGCAGTGAGAGATTAAAATGCATATGGGTAATAACAAAGAGACAGAATACCAAATAGCAGAGATGCCACGCATGAGCCATGGAGTGTTTCTGAAAAGGGTTAAAAAAGATGCTGCTGCAAAGGTTAAAGCTATAACTCAAATGCAGATTTTAAAAAAAAATAGATTAAAAACAAGCAATGGATGCTGCCAGGTGCCCGAATGCTCATATATTACCTGAATGGAGGAAAACGGCGACTGCACAAAGCAGGGGGAGTCAAGGTGATGGCACAGCAGTCCTGGCACCACCCAGCCAAAACATTTGTGGCCACAAGGGTCCCCTTGCTGGGAGTGACCCCTCTAACCTATCAGTGGGTATTGCTGAGAGCATAGTAGCACCAAATGGTGGCTTCTTAGCATGGGGATTGCGATTAATAGTGGATTTGAGCACTCAAGTTAATGCAATTTCCATTACTAGACCTTTTTATCGTTCCCTGTAACTTTCTCAAATTAATTCTAGGTTTTCTTGCTTGAGCTTTCCTCATGAGCAACTTGCTGTTTGAAGGGGTGGGGGAGGGAAAAAAGCAGGAACGCAACCAGAAATCCAGCCTCCTTTCTGATTCTTACAGAGGGCTTTAACCAAATGCAGACATTTGACCTGAGTATTCCAAATGAAACCAAACAGATTTTGTTCAGCCATAGCACAACCTCATAAACCCCTGCGGAACAATCCAAATTCCAAGAAAATGGAAGTAATTCTTTCTGTATAGACATGGCAATACCAGATTAATGGGCTGGGGAGTAGCTACCATACAAACTGTGAACATATTCAGCCCCTGAGCACCTTTCTAATTTTTTTTCCTCCCCATCTTTTTCTCCTGGGTTGCCTCTGAGCATCATTTCAAACTCCACTGAAATACACAAGCTTAAGCTTTACTGAAATGTCCAGGGCAAATGGACTGGAGGATACAAAACCTCTCAATGGCACAGCAGAAAACACTTGCTGTGAATACAGACAAAGGAACTACAGAGGGGATAAGGACATCAGGCTGCTGGAAACTAATGTCCTTTTCTATCACTGTTGGGTCTTAATAACTGGTGTTTATCAAATGTTGCTTTGTCATATTGTTAGTTGAATTTGCTAATAGGGAGGCTGATGCTTAGAACCTGTCTTACCAGCACAGGACTAGGATGAGAATGTCAATATGAGTTTGCCTTAAAAAAATGGAAATAAAAACAATGGGCAAAAGCATTGGGTGGAAAGGGAACTGATGCTGTTGAGAAGTTGAGATCAGAGACACAAGGAGAAGAAGATCCTGAACCTGCTGCCAAACAGGACTGCAGCTTCTCAGAAAAGTATGTTTCTCCTCAAGGAACATTACCTATTTTTAATGTACCAGAGCTCCAGCCTGTGTAGCTTGGTGTCAAAAAACCCCAGAAGTACACATTGCCTGGAGCACAACAGGATGTGATGATAGGCTAAGAAATCTGCAGAAAACACAAAAGATCAAGCCAAATCCTGCAACTTGCTGCTTGTTTTAGCTGAGAGATTAAAATACCAGCAGAAAAGAAAGAGATGGAGCAGATGCAGCATCTCCATGGGGCTTCTTCCACAGCCACTTCCCTGTCCCTGTCTTGTGCTTTCCCATCCTCTGGAGTGTCACGGCAGTCCCAGTTACTAAAAAGGCACACAGCAGCACCACAGCATGCCACAGAGGGTGCACATGGGAGGCAGGGAAGGATGGATGCAACCCGAGGCAATTCTGAGAGACACTTGTGTCTTTTCTGGAGGACATGGGTGGGACTGCCCCGCTTTGGGGCAGGGAGCCATCTGCTCTTCAGTACAGAAACTCCCAGCTTTCTGGTGCAAGATGACCTCCAGGCTCTTTTTGGAGAGGCAGAGGGGCTGTTCCATGCAGGCTGGGACACCCAGGCTGGGTAGTGAGCAGTGGAGGAGGGAGAAGTTTGGTGGCCTTCCTCCCTCTCCTGGCCAGCACTGCACTCATCCCACATCCATGGTGTCTGACCTGAGATTTCATAGGGATGCCTGGCTGCATCCTGATGAACCCAGAATTATTGTTACCATGTGGACAATTACCTTCCCCTGCAATGACACCTCCTTCTGCTTTGGGGGAGAGGGCTGGGGAACCCATCGCTTTTACATAAATTTAACAACAACAACAACGACAACAACAACAACAAAGGTTTCATTGAACTGGAAAAAAATGCTCAGCAATACAGGAAATAAGTAAAGATTAATTTTACTCCAAAGAAGATAATTTCATTTTGTTTTGCCTTGTAAAATCCTTAAACATAAATAATTTCCAAAGTGAAACATAAATTTAAAACACAGAATTGAGGGTTTTTTTCATTTTGTAAATTGTAGATGTTTTCATTTGAAAACTCCAAATTAAATGCTGGTGAATTTTTGTTTTATTTGTCAAAGCTATGCCCCAAAAATATGATTAAATTGGCAAATAGCTCCAACTAACTTTGAAACAAAGCTGTCCCACCATTAATGAAGAGCATAACTTTGGTCCTTTAGCATGCAGGAAGCTTTTATTTCCATTCATCACTCCCTAATGTGCATTAAAAATTGCACATAAGATATAATTATTGAGCTGTGTAGTCCTTGCATAGTAGGAAAAAAGAAGAATGATGAAGTGTATCTGCCAGGCTCAATCCACATCAGTCACTGGCTTCCATGGCAAATGCCTTTCCCAGCTGTAGTCAACAGAAAAACTCTCAGCAGCATCAGGATTTTACAGTGTTTGTTTTATTTTGTTATATTTTCTTGTGCCCAAGTGTCCTTTAAAGCACCACTTTTTAAGCTGAAAATTTGGATGCACTGTGGAAAAAAAAATACCAGAAAACCAACCAGAGCACCCTGAAGCTCCTCAGGTAGCAAATGCTCTTTGGACACTGCAGGGCTGTATTACAATGCTGCAGTGGTGTGGGGCTTTCAGTCCACAAGTACTGGGTGCTAGAGCCACCGCTGGCAGCGTGCCAGCTCCAGCACGTGTGTGACACTCGCCCACCCACCCACGTGTGACACTGACAAACACACGTGACACCCATAAACACACATGTGCACTGTCACACACACACACACATGCACACATACACCTCCTGCCTCTTCCAAAACACACAACAAAGGAGCCCTGTGTGCCCTCTCCAGCCTCCATGCATTGTACTGTCCCCGCCATGCAGCTCCCACAAGAAACTCCAATATTTCTTAAAATAATTCTGCTATGGCTTTTAAAATTCCAGATCAATTATTTGTTTGTCTGTCTGTACAAGGCTATTCTCTTATCGATGAGGTTTTTCTCTCTCACTCATTTCCCCTCTTTTTCCTTCCTTCTTTTTTGGGGGGGTGTATCAGAGTTGGAAGATGTTAATTAACCCTTTGCATAACAGGGTCCCTGGCATGCACCATCACCTGGTGAAGGTGGGACTGTGAGGAGGAGGAGGGGAGGGAAGCGAGGAAGATGACACAACAAACACAAGTCTGCAGCAGCCGGTTCCAGACACAACATCTGCAGAATGAGGCCATTTTTCTCTAACTCTAATCTCATAATTCATTGTTTGTGCGGTGTTGGTTACAGTAGCTGAAAGGGGGGATAACAGCAGGTCAATTTGGCAGAGAAGCACATTTGAATCTTCAATGAGGGACTAGCCCACCTTCTGATGAGCAGCTGAACTATGGCCAGAAATGGAGAAAATAAGCAGGAAAGTGGCTTAAAAGGAGAGACAAGACCCCTTACAATTATATAAACCTGCTAGAAAGACTTATTTCTTTGAATCCGTGGGGGCAGCATGCATTTGGCGAGCTCCAGGGTGATGTGACAGCCTTTTCCTTGCCACTGCTGCTCTTTGGGCTTCCATGTGAGCAGGCTGCTGGATCAGCTCCTGTGGCCAAGGACATGCTGGCAGTACTGCAGCACTGCCTTATGCAAAGGGGAAACAAAAAAGAATCTTTTTTTTTTCTCCCCATTATGTATAAGGATGCTCGAGCCCAGCGCGGGCGGTTGTGTGAGAGGTGTTGGTTAATGTTAGTGGCTGATTACTAAACTTCGTGTTTCGAACAACAAAACCCTAACATGTCAGCCTAAATTAGCTAACAGCAAGGGAGTGTCCTTCTCGGTTTGCAGGCCACAGCACATCTGCTCTTTGAAGAAAGAGAATGAACAAAATAGGGTTGGGTGACTGGTGGTGGTTTGTTTTTTTTTTTGCCTCTCCTCAGCCTCCCATTTGTGCATGTGTTCATAAATATCCTGATGAGAGGCTGCCTCTGTGGTTGGCGTGTGGAAAGGGGGGAAGGAGGGTGGATAAAGAGTGATTCTTCACCCGCATGGGGGACACCCTTCCTCCCCTCTCCGCCACCTCCTCTTCCTTCCCCTCCCCACGCTATTTGACCTTGAGTTCGTTCTCTGCTCCCGTTCCCCTCCTCCCCCTGCCCGCTTGCATCTGGCATCTGAGCCAGGCTGGTGCAGCTGGGGGGCTGCAAATCTCCTCCCCACAACCCATAACCACTGCTGCTCTGGGAGGACCATACACTGGATGTTCCCCATGTGCGCCCCACACTACCCCTGGGAGCCGGGGCTGAGGGTCGGGACTCAGCCCCTTGGTTCCCCAGCACGGGTGTCCTGCACCGCAGCACTGCCACTCGTCTCCCCTAATCTGGTTGTCTTTTCCAGCAGCATATTGGGGAACAATGGGCAGCCTTGTGCTGGCCCAGGCTGCTTGTCCCCGTCCTTGCAGCTGGCGTGTCCACCGGTGCTAAGCTCCAGTGAGCAGGATCAGCTGAAAGCCTCATTCCCCTTCACCCTCTTCAAGGGCTTGCCTATCCGCTGGGGCCGCTATCAGTTACACGAAACATTTGGTTTGCAATGGCCTGTTTGTGCTGGAAAGCAGAGGGCTCTTCCAGCAGTGGGCAGCGATCCTTGGCAGAAAAAGCTTGCCCTGTGTTAGTTTACAACAGTTTCACCCACACAGAAAAGTACAATGGAGACAGATCATGCACAGTGACAGGCTGCTGGCGGCTCCAGGGGATCCATAATTTATGATGTTTTCTTACCGATCCGGTTTTGGATTTCACAAGCAGGCCCGTTTCCTTCCCATTTGTTGCTTCCTTCCGTCCTTCTTTGGAGAAACTGAACATGGGGTTCAAAAGAAGCAACAGTGGCAGCAGCAGCTGCCTGGCTCTCCCGTGCGGCTGTGTTTGCTAGGGGCAGGTGGGGGTGCCCTGGCCTCACCTTGCTGCCCTGTACTTGTTACAGAGAAAGGTGAGTGCCCTGACACACCTCGCTGTAGCTCTGCTTCCCAACAAACAGTGGCAGCCCACGCAGGGCTGTCCCTATCCGTATTCAGGTTCACCAGGTCACCTGGTAAAAGCAGGACTGCCAGGATGCCCAGCAACTGGCTGGGTAATTAAAGGTAAAGAGGTTAATAATGGCTTTTAAGGATTGTTCTTACTCAAATGAATAAGAATCAAAACTTAATCTGATCTACCATCCATAATCTAGCTGTTTCTCTCTTGCCAGAAATAGATGCACCAGGGCAAGCTGAGGGCAGTCAGATGCCACCTCTGCAGCAAGCACGGATGTCACCAGTCACATCCAGACACAGAGGTGCAGAGCTATGGGTTCCTCCCTGGGCCAAGCCTGAGCCCCTCCTCTGGGGACACCCCAATTTCAGATCTGGAGCTGGATTTTTTGAATGAAGCCCATCCTCACCACAAGCTCCTGGTCTTGTCTGCTCTGTGGCCAGGCTCCCAACCTACCCACACCTGTCCAGAAGGCCACCAGCACAGAGATGGCAGAAGGACTGCTGCCGATGTCCCACCGCCCCAGCCCATGCACAGGCTGGAAGTGAGGGAGTGGGGTGCAGTGAGATTGTGTGGGGTGCAGCAAGGGGTGTGGGTGCAGTGAGGGTGTTTGGGGTGCAGTGAGGGTGTGTGGGGTGCAGTGAGAATGTGGGTGCAGTGAGATTGTGTGGGGTGCAGTGAGGGTGTGTGGGGTGCAGTGAGGATGTGGGTGCAGTGAGATTGTGTGGGGTGCAGTGAGGGGTGTGGGTGCAGCAAGAGTGTACGTGAAGTGAGGGTGTGGGTGCGTGCCCCGGCCCCACGCCACGGCCGCCTGCCACCCCTGCTGCAGATGGCTGGGTCATCCGGTGGCTTGGGAATGACCAAGTAAGGTTAAAACCACAGTCACTGTGGTTACCGGCGCTGTGATTAGTCACACAGTGAGTGATCCAATTATAGCAGCCCCTCCCCCGCAGCACCCCCCACCTCATCTGTGCAAGAGGAAAAGCCCAGGCCTTCCCTAACTCGATTTCCAGGGAAAGGAGCTGAAGTTGGACAGGGAGAAGCAGGAGGCCAGGGGAGGTGCCAGTGAGGTGTTGGTTTCCAAGCCCACCATGGATTACAGGAACAGGAAGCCCTGCTTGCCTCTGTGACGGGGCACTGTCTGAAATGACAGCTTTGGGGTCCCTGCAGCCCAGGGGATGTCAGAGGGTGCAAACTGCTGTGGTGATGTCGCCATGTGGCCTTGGCAGGTTGGTGTATCTCCTGCCGGTGCAGTTTGCTGACCCTGGGGCTGCTGTCCTGTTGCTTCCCACCTGGAACACTGCAGCTCTGCTTCCTTTCCTTCTTTCTTATTTTCAAAAACGATTTCAGGCAATTTCAAATACTCCACCCTATATGCCTTGCAAATGGCTGTGGTTTTTAGAAACCAACTTCCCCTCTTGCAGGGTCCAGACCCTCTCCCAGTCAGGCAAAAAAGAAAAAGGGGATGAGGAAGACCAGGCTGCTGGCCCCATCCTCCTCTACCCCAGCTGGCGCTGGGAGCAGGTGACAGGCACCTGTGTCCCTGTGCCACCGGGTGCCCCCAGGCTCCTCCCCGGTGGCCACTGAGGTGGTGTGAGGAACGGGTGGGAAGCAGGGAGGGAGGGAGGGAGGGGAGGCATTAATTTGCTTCTGTAGTGGGAGGCAGTAGTGCCTGCCCACAGAGTGTGGGGCTGGGCACCACCTGGGCACCCCAAGCCACCATCCTGCCTGCAGATCCCGCTGGCATCCTCCACAGAGCCCTCTGCATAGGGCATGCTGCTACCGCCATCAGTCGCTGTTATTTATTGTCTTCTTTCTGCACAGAGAAATCCCAGAGGGACAAGACAGCTCAGTAATGCTGATCCTGCACTGGATTCTTCTCCACTTCTTGCACATGTAGGTTACTACTCAAATGTAGTAACTCTAGCTCAGTTCTTGAACAGGATGCAGGGTGAGAAATGGCTGAGGGAAATCTGCAGAGGAAAAATAATGCCACAACTTTGTTCCCATGCTGCCAACTTTTATCCCAGCACACAGCTTTCTAGCTGAGCTGTAAAGCCTTGGGAAACCATCTAATGGAGACCTTGATCCTCTGGTGTGA
>VXBI01010657.1:160641-204311 GCA_013397375.1 Toxostoma redivivum
TTTTTTAATTTCTTTATTACTATTTCAGTGGTTTCAAGTTTATTAAGAGTATCATAATATCAAGGGTTTTATTTAAAGTCTCAGGTTCTGGAATCTTGCAAATGCACAGGGCCTGCTGCTTTCGGTGCAAGAATAAACAGAGCAAGAATGAGTTTCTGCTTTCTATAGCCACAAAGACCTGCCAGAGCACTAAATATCCCTTAGTCACCCAAAATGTCAGCAAAGGTAAAACCAATCTGTTAGACTGGGATGTATTTAAAACCACGTCCTCCTTCTCCTTTCAGTTTAGGGGGCTCTAAACAGCAGACTCATGCTTTCTGCATAGTGACACTGTTTGACTCATTTTTGGATTGGGATGAGGAGCTCGTCATGAGCTGCCAGGAGGAGGCTATGGTGCAGTGAGGAGATGTCCTTGGAGCAGTGATGTGATGTCGCTGGAACAGGGAGGAGATGGCCATGGGGCAGGGAGGAGGTGACCATGGAGCAAGGAGACGTCCCTGGAGCATTGCAAAGGCAGGAGCTGCTCCCTGGGCATGCAGGAAGGAAAATACCCCCGCTCCTAATGGATTCCTTCAGATAAAAGAGCCCCAGCTACCTTTTTTTCCCCTGTAATGGCCCCTGAGGCTAATGTCTTAAAGAGGAAACAAAAGGATTGCTTTACATCACACAAGTGGGGCAGGAGTGAAATGGGGAAAGAAGCACTTGAGTGCTGCATCCCTGCCAGGGCTCCTGCAGCAGGCTGGGGGGAGGGGTGCAGCTGGCCCTTACTTGGGCTTTGCTGTGTGGCCTCTTGGTATTAAACCCTTTATTAACCCCTTCTCTGCTGCTCTGGTGTCCATGTGCTCCAGCAGGGCCCTGCTGTCCTGGGCCATTGAAACAAGTGCGGGCACCAAGGCAGGCCACCTAAACGGGCTTTGTGGGCGCAGTCAGCAATGAAGATGTATCGTCTGCAGCGGCTAAACCGGTGAGAAACAGCGATAATAATACTGAAAAAACACAAAGGAATTCTGCAGTAATGCCTTAAAAACGACAGCAAGGGATAAGCACGAGGGAGCTTGAAGAGCCGAACTCAGCGGCAGGAAAGAGGCTTCCTACGGAAAAGGGGTGTTGGGCGAGTGCTAAACCAAGCCGGGTAGCGTGCAGCTTCCAGCAGCTCCAGCTGTGCTGCTCGTCCTTTGTCTGCTCTCTCCTCTGGCAGCTTTCCAAAGGAGGGCAGAGCAGGTGTGACAGCCAGTGAGGGAGTCCCAGCAGCAGCTAAACCAGGCGGTCAGATGGCAGCTGCGGCTGCAGGCTGAAGCTGGATGGAGATGCAGGTTCACTCCTCTAGCAGGGATGCTGCTGCTTGTGCTGCCCGTTGTGACTGGCTCCATCATGAGAGCCATTGTGTCCCTCTGTTCCGTGGCCGTTGACTTTTTAAACCACCCACTCTGGCAGCTGAAATTTTCCATGCTCCATGCAGTCCCTGCACAGCACCTTCTGTGCATCTGGTTTTGGCAGGGTGTTGTGTAGGAGAGACTGCTGTAGGCAGAATAAACTGTCAAACGAAGTAAAAGAGGCATCCTTGATTAGCAGCTAATAGAAGAAAATCAACTCTTTTGGACCATCACCATCCTTGCCACAATGGATCAGAATGATGCTCTGTTAGTGCCCTGTTTTTGACCCTGCTCTACACGTTTCTTTGCAGGAAGATACAGAGAAGTTAGCCAGTCATCTCCTCCTAGAGCATCTCTCTCATTCCTAGGATCCCAGCTCTGTCACATCCCTGAAGTGTTACCTCCTTATTCCTGTCCTAAAATAATTTTCCAAGTGTTTTGTGCTTGGATTTAACGTATTTAAAGAAGAGCAGGTAACATTTGATACTTGTCCTGATACGGTTTCCACTGATGGTTTTATTTGGCTGAATATGACACAGCTGAATAAAAGACTGTGGCTAAGTGATGTGGAGTCCTAAGACTTTCAGCCTTGTAGGGCAGGTCTGTCCCCTCTGCAACATTACGGAGCTTGCAACCCTCCAGCCCGTGAGAACTACACTGCCTTCTCTCTGGAAAGCTGACCAATAAGGATCTCATCTTGCCATTGAAACCTGTAAGAAATGCAGATAAAATGAAAAATAATTAAAAATTAATAAAACAAATCAAATCCTATTCCTTTTAACAGCAGGGCCAAGGGAGACTACTGGGCACTGAAAATGGCATATCCCCAAAGAACAAATACCATCTTTTCAACAGCATGGTTGTCCCAGAAGCAATAGGAGCAGCATCTGTGCATATAGCTTTTAAGTTTGTAATTTGTCTGTAATTTCTCTGCAATCACCAATATTCAGTGGGGCTTCTAGGGTGGTTTTTTAGCATGTGTTTTTCTTTTTCCATTGCAAAGACCCAACTCTCTCTCTGAAAGCCCATATGCTCCTGTCCTGTTTGACTTTAGCGTGCAGGAAATGGCCTCTGTCCAATTAGCAGCATGGGAATTAGCACTGCTCAAAATTTGCTACTCCCCACTGTATTCCCCTCTGAGACTACTGAACTTCGGTGCTCAATTTTCTTTCTTTCTCTCTTTTTTAAACAGCATCACAAAGATTGACTGCATAGCAAACTATTAGAAAAACACTGTTAATACTGAAGTCAGAAGGTGCAGCTGTTCAATTCCTAGTAATGGTAAGACATAGGCTTTTCAGACGAGTTGTGTTTTCAAGGTATTTCTTTCTTTGCTGGCTTAGTATACATCATTTATCTTGTAAAATGTTACTAATGTTGGCCAGTCTTGTACCTCCTCATGAACTCATAATATTTGATACTTCACTGAAGCCCAAGCCTCTGGAATCTTGTTAATAGAAAAATCTCAGTTTTAGCATCTACACCTTTATGAAAAGAACATAAAGCATAATAAAAGTGCAAATGGACAATGAAAACTAAATGAAAAATCACAATTCTATACACACACTTACATACATGAACATACACATTTATACCAAAATAATTTTTTCTAAAGCCAACTGTATTTTTCTAAAGCCAACTCTACGATGCTTTACAAGGGAGAGGAGAAAGCAACAAACCTCTTTGTATACTTGGGATTGACATTTCTGCATGAATACCACGTGTCATTAAAAAGGAGAAATTCATCTGAGATAACATAATTACAATACCTCATTTTTAACATCCTGTGCTTGAGCTTTTACCAGTGTGACTTCAATGTGATATGTTTCTGTGCAGAGCATATTTATTGTATAAAAGAGATAGCTGGTGCTCTTTTGTGATGAATGCAAAGCATGGAAAGGAAACTTTTTATTTAGGCTGCTGGACACAGACCAAAGCTGTAGTTTTTCCTAGCTGTCTAGCTCCCAGACTGACTCTCACAGTAGGTGCCTAGTGTCACTGTAATGGGTTTCTTGAAGTCCTGGCCTGGATTAGGCAGTTACATATCAGAGTGAGATTGACTGAATTACACGTCTTACCTTCTTTTCAAGGAAATTAAAAAATATTCTTTAAAACACTTTAAAAAAGTTGCATTGGAAAGCACATCTCCTGGGCAAGGGAGTAAGTCCCTGCTGTGTCTTTTGCCATTCACCCACAATCACAGTCAAAATGAAACATCAGTATTGTCATTATTAACCGTGTGCCAAGCAACAAGGCCAGGCCCCAATTGGACTGGATATTCTACAAAATTATCTTCAGGCGTAGGGTCTAATATGTAAATTGTAAACCACAGTAGCTGGGAGAAACTGAAGGGAAGGCTGAAAAAGCATTTTACTGGTGGCAGGGAGAGGGGGTTGAGCTTCCCTCTCCTGCTCTACCAGGAACCTGTTGATGGTATATCAGATGCTGTTTAGGAAGTCAAACTTCTTTCCCATATTCAGTTGGCCAGAAATGTGTGATGCCATAGAATCACATAGAATAGGCTTCATATAGAATCATAGAATGGTTTGGGTTGGAAGGGACTTTAAAGATTGCCTAGTTTGAATGCCCCTGACAAGAGCCTTCCACTAAACCAGGTTTCTCAAGGCCCCATCCAACCTGGCCTTGAACACTTCCAGGAATGGGGCATCCACAACTTCTCTGGACACCCTGGTCTGGTGTTTCACCACCCTTACAATGAAGAATTTTTTCCCAATAACTAATCTAAACCTGCCCTCTTTCACTTTAAAGCCATTCCCCCTTGTCCGATTCTATAACCTATTTGTTGCCAAATTCCAGTAACTGGTTCTCTTTCATCTCTAGATGGAAGTTGGGCAGGGCCTCCACAGACACAAAACAAGGAAGGCACGGCTGTCCAAAATGTCTTTTCATTCTGAGCTGGACACTAGGTGGAAATATTTTGCCAAAATAGGGGAAAGCTCATCAGCAAACAAACTTGTGTGGAACTGCATTGCAGGAGGCTCACATAGCTCTCTTGAGATTAGCACAACCTTTCTGTAAGGTACAAATGGTGTTGAACTGGGAGGAATTTGGCAGCAAGAGAACACAAGGCAGTATGGCTTGTCTTGATAGCAAAACTAAATAGATGATATTTGTGGCAGTCTGGAGGCAGCCCAGAGGCCCATTTTTCCATTATGAAGAACTCTTCCACTATCGTTCAGCGGTGGGAAAATAGATAAGAGAGCTCTAGGAAAGCATTTGGACAGAAGTGCTGTGACACAGAACTGAGAGACACAGAAGATTATGGAACAAAACAATTCAATTTCCCTCAATTTTCAAGAAATATATATAACTTTTTTTAATTGGAGAAGAAACTGACTTTTTTTGATAAACTGTTTAGCTAAACTAAGACCATGGCGATGTACTATCCAAATTATGTGTAGAATCTCTGGCAGTGTATGGCTTCACCATAGTGTTTGACACCAAAAAATTCTTTGGTCAGTGTATTGCATTCCACCTGTGTTGGAGTTTGAGCTGAAATTCTACCTTAGAAGTGTGAACCCATTCCCATCATGTCCTTTCCTAAGAAGACCTTGTCATGTTTGCTAAGGTCAGAACAGAGACAACCTCATACTGTCCCAGGAATTAGTTATTACTACACTGTGTTCATAATTAGACATTTTTCTAAAAGGATTTTTTTTTAAATCTAAAGCTTGCTTATGGGTCTTTGTCCCTCAAATGTGCACCTGATTGCACTATAAGGAGTCTGTTGTCATACTCTTTCAAGGATCCATAAGCTAGCTCGACACAAGGGCCAGCTGCAAGTGCCCAGGATGCTCCTGTGAGCTGTGTGACAGGAGGTGATGCTGTTGCTCTGGTGTGGCAGCAGTGAGGATGGTGGGTGGCCCGGCGTGCCAGGGATGGGCATGTGTTCCCTGCACGAAAGGGCGCTGGGGGCAGGATCTCTCTGCCGGCTCCCTTAGGGTGGTGGCTCAGCATCAGCCCTGATTACTGACTCCTGTGGGGGAGTTGGGTCCTCACTTAATTAGCCATGGCCTGTGGTCATTGACAGGATCTCGGCCATTTTAATGAAAAGATGTGTTCTAACAGTGACCTTGATCTAACCAGGAGGTGCCAATCACATCGAGAATGACTGTCATAACAATCATCACCGGCACATCGGGGCCCTCAGGACCAGCAGAAAGACAGGCAGCACTTATTCACAGCCTCCGCGGCTTCATCCTGCAGCAGGTTAGAGGAGTCCAGAGCAAGGGAATTTAGACTTTCCACCGTGTGCTTGCGCCCTGGTCTGAGGAATTAGCCCTTCTGTCGGGTATTAGTGAGCTTCACCCCGCAGTAACTGCGCAAACGTGTCCTCTATCGCTCCTCCGCTTGCACTGACTGTCCTCCAGCAGCCTCAGCTGGCTGTGCCCAAGCTCCCCTGCAGGTTTGCCCCCACCGCAGCACCCCAGGGCACTGCACTGGGATGCCCCAGCTCTGGGGGTCCTGTGAAGAATTCCCCTTCCCTCTCCCCAAAACCCCTTCTTTGTTCTGCGCCTTCATTCTCTATTCATGTGATCACCTCAGTGCAATGCTGTCTCTCTCCTTCCCTGACTCTGCAGGAATCAGCGGTAGCTTCCCTCTCCATCTGCTGCTGCAGAAGGCTCCTGGGCTGCGCTCTGCCCTTCCCCCAGTATTTGTAGGTCTCTCCCTCCCTCCTCGCCCTCCCTCCCCCCTTCACCCCCCTACAAAAGTCCTCAAGAGTCAGCTGTCACTTGTTTTTATTTTCTCCTGGCTCCTGTAGCACGGTCACATCTGAGTTGCCTGCGCTATTCCTCCGTGGCTAGGGGAAAACGTGGCCAACTTTTGCCTGGTGTCAGTTTAGCAGCCTGGGTCGCCGCCTCCTCCTCCCTCGGGGTCGTAGGAGCCGTTGCCGCACTGTCTCCTCTCCTTTCTCATCATGGCTGGGCTGCAGCTGGCGTGACTGGTTTGAGAAAGTCTGGGGCCCCCTGCAAAGCTGCTCAATTGAGTTTGCCTCCTCCTCCCTCCCCCTACCCCTGCAAGGCTCGGGAGGGTCTGCGTGACTTTTCCCCCCTTCCCCCTCCCTTTGGCAGGCAGGAGGGCCAGTCCAAGGCAAAGATGGAAGCAGAGAAGCTGGTGGTGGTGGTGAATGGGGAACTCATGGCAATAGTGGGGAGCAAGGGCTCTCTGAGATCCTCGCACTGCTGCCTTTTGGGAGCCAGCCACAACAAAGCACCAGTGGCTCCTCCAGCATGCCAAGGGCGAGTGGACATCCCTGGTGCTGGGCTCCATCATGCCCCAGCCATCCTGTGGCCCTGTCCCCACACTGCCCAGCCAGGGACCGCTGGTCCCACAGTCCTTAATGAATTGACCCTTTCCTGCTTTCCTCCTTATCCTTTTATGATTGCCCTGGGGCATGGTTCATTTTACTCCCTCCTTTAATGAGTCAAAGGGGTCCAGTTGGAGCCTTTCCAAGACTTAGCTTCCTGCATTTCTTTACCCTTCCTACAAGCTTAATGAATATGCCACCAAAAAGTTCATTAGATGTAATGTCAGTTCTGTTTCTGATGCTCCCTCTTGGAGAAACTGTGTCCTGTGCTGGCAGGGGTATGAACCCAATGAGAGCCACAAATAAATACCAAACTCCTCCAGTCCCTTCTTTTCATGCTTAAACAGGGAAGATCCTCATAACTTCTCCTCATGCTGTTCATTTATCCAAGACTGCCTTCCCTCTTGACCCCTTGATCTAAAAACAGTAGTCTGGACTTCTTACTCCTTGTCACTGCCCTGGCTGCTGCTGTGGCTTTAGTGTGTGGCAGGGAGGTGAGAAGCTGCACTGAGGAAGTGGAGCCTTTGGAGAATGATGCAAACTCCAGTGCTTCTGGGAAGCAATCAGCCCTGTTTATTGCAGGTGAATCAGAGCTCCATGACTGGTGAATCTCTGGAGTATTTGACATGTCAGAGCAGTGGAAAATGATTCACTGAAGGTTTGATCTCCAGTGAATAGATTTTTTTTTTTCCCCTACAAGGAAATTTGGGATTGCTTCAGGGTTTGTTTGGGACCCCTCCTCCCCTCCAGGGAAACAGGCATTCACAGAGACAGGCAGACAGATATCATGGAGGGCAGGGAGAAGAGAAATTTAAAAATGCATTTAGATGGCTGGGAGCAGTTCCCTCCTGCTGCCTGTTCTTGACTGATGCTTATTATGTGTATGTGAGTCTGCCTGTTGGTAGTCACCCGGAAGGCAGAAGTAGCAGAAGGAAGAGAGCATAGTTACCTTACAATATACACTATCTCTGCTAGAAAGTTGTAAAATGCATTTTACTTAACTTGCAAGCTCTTTGAACCCTTCCAAAAGGGGAGGGAGAAAAGTTCTTCTGCTTTTCTATTTCACTTTCCACAGATGTATTTTTCAATGTAATGTTATTTTTTCAGCTGTGTTAATATCATCTGGTGAAGAGGTCTATTTTGGGAGTGAGGCTTCTCAGCTCTAGGACTTGTAAAATATAATATGGCTTTTGATGCAGCAGGAGCACTAACACTCTCATAGAAAAATCCTATTTATGTTGGAATTTGAACAAGGTATTACAGTGATTTAAAAGGTACAAAATCACAAGTATGCCAAGATTAGCGGCCTCCTATTGGTCTTAATCTTGTTCCGTTACCACTTTCAAAGATATATTAATACCTTCAATTTTTTATTTGAATTTTTCTTCCCTCTAAGGTATCATTAAGTTGAAAGGTGCAAATGACTGACAGTGGTAAATTGGTCTGCTGAATATGTTTGCATAGTATCAGAGGGTCAGCTGTTGCTTCCCCATGTGGATATCAGTCATAGAGTGGATTGGGTTCTGTACCTCCAACGTTGTGGAGAAGGCAACAGTGACTGTAAGTCACCTTAAACTTTCTTGGCTTTCTCTTCCTGTTTCAGAGATGGAATACCTCCCATTTACTTTTCTGTCCTTTCTTTAGTGCATGTCTCAGGAGATGGCAACATGCTTTCCTGGTAAGGCTCCTTAGTGTGAGTGCAGGTCACAGGGTGTGTCCCTGGTTTGCAGAATGAGGCTGCCCAGCATGAGCGTGTGCAGACAGAAGTGTGGGCTAATAGTCTTTCACAAAGTACCTGCTCTAAAAATGGTGCTACATAGATACTAATGACTGTTTATTTTTGTATTAGTATTATTTTATTCTAATCAATTCTGTGGAAAGCTTCTTGCACAATTAAAATGATGAAGTAATAATGTAGAAGTTGGGAATCTCTAGAGCTAAGGGAAAAAGGGAAGCAGCAGTTAGTGGAGCTATCTTTAGCTCTTTGGCCCTTTGCAAGGACAACAGAGAACTATTAGTATGGGGGCTGGGAAAGCCCTGTTTTAAAAAATAAATCTAGGAGAATACTTGTGCTCCAAATTGTTTAGTTCTCCCTAACATCTAGTCTCTTCTGAAATAGTAATGTGGTTCTTAGTATTTTAAGATGAAACTGTCTTATATCCCTTAACTTTGTCTCCTCTAAGGCAGATAGATATTCTTCCAGGAAGCCCCACAAGAGATTAGCACTACTGATATACTCACCCCATAGCTACCACCTCCTTATTTGTCTAGGAGCATGCTGTGTCTGGCAGCTGGTAAGAAAATAAATAAATAAACCCTAGGAATCAAATTCCTAAGGAATCTGGTCATTTCAAGGTTCCCCTATACATTCACAGGTTTTAAAGGCCAGAAGGGACAATTATATTCTGACCTCTGGTGCAACATAATCCATTGAATTTCTCCTAGTGTCGCCAGCACTCAGCCATATGAAATGAGTTTGTGCTCTTTAAAATGCTCTCCTCAGCTCTGGTATCATCTCTCAAACAATCCCTTCTTACCCCTTATGCTCTCCTGTTCAGTACCTTGTGTGTGGATGAGGGTGTTTTCAGGTCTTCAAACAGTAGCAGCCCCAGAGCAGGATTATTATATGTTAAAACAGCACAATGCAATCCCTTTAACCCATGCTCATGGCTTCACCTCTGTTCCTTTGCACAGCATTTCAGCCTGGCTCCCAGGGGTGGAGGCAGCTTTTACAGATCTGTCACAGATAGCTCCTCTCTGGGTCTCCTCCATAGAGAGGTTTTAGTGCAATGTTTTTACCCCAGCAGGGAGGATGGGTGGTATCTCTTCCAAGTGGCTGGAGAGCAGTAGCACTGCAGCTGAAGATAGGTTGGCTGGCTGGCTGGAGTCACTCTTAATACAGCCTTGGAAGGGAAGAGTTCATGTCTTTTTGCTTTATTTATTTCTGTGACAGCTGCCTCTCACAGGGATAGTGGCAGCCAGTGGCTAGTCCTGTTAGTGCATTTGTGTGGGATTGGGAGCACATTGGTGTTGGGGGACTGTGAGGCCTCCTCTGCACCTGAAGTGGGCAGAGCTGAAACCCTGCAACAAAGAAAGCACAGTTTCTTAGCAGATGAAAAGGCTGGGAGGGAAATCTGGGCCAAAATCCCTGGCCCAGGTAGAGTAGGTGCAGAATGCCCCTAGCCTTTAGTCAGAGCAGCACTCCCAGCACACCTGGGCAGAAGAGATGACTGATTTCTGTAATGAACCTGAGTAACTTGTGTGTCAGAGGATTATTGCCTCCCCAGCAGGGTGGTCAAAGCCTGGCAGCTGTCTGCAGCCTGGCAGAAGCTTTGCTTGCCTTCTGTTAGTGAAAGGAGGGCTGGAACCCCAACACATTTCTGAGGTGGGCAACTGGCAGCAGCTGCTCACTGCCCCTGTGCTTGCCATGGCAGCAGCGTTGCATTTATCTCAGTGGAGATGAAGGCTGGGTCTGGCTCCCTATTTACTGATGTTAAACCAGTACTCTCAGTTCTCTTATGATGAATCTCGCTTCATCTATTTACCCAGAAAGCCTGAACTGATTTTATCTCTGTATCCTCAAATGCTGGTGATGAAACCCCTATACTGCACAGTGATTCCTGATCAGCAAGAATGACTTTTTTTGCTGTGCTTTACATCTGCCCTAAATTGTGTGGGTTTTCTTGGAAAGCAGTAGTTAGGCATCCACCAAGAAATTTACCCCTCTATCACTCTGAGTGTGCCAGAGCTCCTGTTGCTTTACCTGGCATCTTCAAGCATGCATTGCCTCTGAGGTGGAGCTGAACAATCACACAGGGCTGCTCTTCCTTATTTTGGCCAGTTTATTTACTTAGCTACTCTTCCTGGGTAGATGTCAAGCTATTCTAGCTGGGCAGCAAAGCCTGAAGGCTCAGGCTGAGAAGCAAATAAAAGAACCTCAACAGTATTATTTTTTTTAAAAAATCTCATGATCTGTTAAGCATGTCTCTCTGTCTGCCAAGGGCCTGACTGGTGCTTCTGGACTGATTGGTTGGCAGTACTGCCATTTCCAACAGTTTCCAGCCTTCCCATAGGAGTGGTGATGTGGTTTATATATTTCCGTCTTGCTCTTCACTCTGCTGCTGTCTTTAAAATGGCTGAAAGTCCTGAGTGTAGGGAGTAGGTGTTTCTAAAAAATCCCTTTGTGTGGTACTCTCTTTTCCACAGCCACGATTCACTTACCATTATAAACAATGTGATAACTTAATTCCGATGGGCTTCTTTAATGTGCAATAAAATATGAATATAGGCAGCATGTAAAATAAGCTTTTCCTGCCTTATGACAGAAACCACAACTGTCTGGCATGGACACACAAGCCAGAACCTGAAAGGAAGCAAAGCACAAAGCCAGACATGATCTTTGATCGTATGTTGTTTAAAATTAACAGCACAAATCATACCCACACTTAAATAACACATCTGTCTGGGGGCTAGATAGCAACACACAATATGCTTTTTTAATTCATTATGCATTTGAATCTCTCCCAAGTAACAGGTGGTTTTCTGACAACAAAGCCTGCCAAAAAAGGCTTGAGAAAGGTCTGGCTGATGGTTATCCTGGGAGGTGAGGTAGCCTGGGTTCCTGGATAACAAGAAGCCCTAGCTCTCTTAACTCTTTCCCTGCTGGTTCTCCATCAGTTCCTGCCATAATTAATGCCCTGCCTGCCTTACAGCACCTGTATTCAGGCCTTCAGAGGGGAAGTTGCATCCTGAGTCAGGGCAGCAAAGGTTTGGGGTCTGTGCCCTGGGGCTGAGGACCTATTCCACATGGGCAGTGCTGGGATGCCAATCTGGCTGCCAAGCAGGTTCAAAGGGTGGATCTGGTCTGACCAAACACATGGCTTCCTCTGGGGATGGGTCCAATGACCTTAGAGACCCTTTATGGCACCTTTGAAGGCGATTCATCCTAGGCTGTAACCATTTCTGAGATGACTATGCCCACAGGATGCCTGCTTGTCTGGCCATCTAGGAAGGAGAATGACAAGCTTGGATCGTAACACTGCAAGCAGGGGTCAGAAAAGTGAATCCTACCTGAGCTGTTCACACACTGGTCTGGGAGAACACAAGCCATTCAGACTACCTTGATGTGGCCATGTGTTGCCTTTTAAACCAGTGCACATCTGAAAGGTGTGAGTGGCATGCAGACAAGGGGCTGGGGTCTGTCATGGCAGGCATGCCCTAGGCCCCTTCCAAATGCTGTTCACAGGCACCTTTGAAGCAGAGGAAAGTTGTGACTGTCAGGCTTGGTGCTCACTGAACAGTGACCGGCACCCAGTCTGAGAGAGGTACGTGTAAAACCTGATGCATTTGCTTTTCCCTACAAAAGGGGAAAATCATCTGTAGCAGAAGATCTAGCTACAGCATGAGGCAAAGAAATTATTAACTGTATCTCATTATGCATGACAGCAACTGCTAGAGCTTATAAAGTTAGCCACATCTTTTAAAAATCTAGCTATGGTGTCTGGAGTCCAACACACGTCCCACTGCACCGTTCCTTGGGGCTGTGATGCAGGTTTGCTGGTGCAGAGCATGCTGGCTCTCCAAGCTGGGAGGGATGGGAATATGATGTGGCCCCACTTCTCCCCTTGCTTTTTTGAATCCCTTTTGGGTGGACTTCAGGACATTTGTCTGTCCCTCTGCATCTTGTGAGCTCAGAGTAGAGGGAAGATTCCTGACCTCAGCCATTGCAAAGTGAGGTGAACTCAGCTTCAGCAGTAATGGATTTGTGTCCCTTCATATACCCCAGTTATAACAGTAATTCGTTTTGACCTGCTCCTTGTGTAAGCAGCTGCTCTGGGAGGTAGGGGAAAGAGAGACATGACTTCCTCCAGGGCTTGCACATAGTAGGTTCATTTTTGGCAAAATAAACTCACCAGAGGGTGATGGAAAGCCTTTCCCTCTTGCCAGGAGCTCCTTGATCCTCACACCCCCAGGGAGGAGGGAAACAGCTTCCTTTGGGTGCCTGGTGCAGGCATGCTTTACTTACCTATGCTTTACTTACCATGCTTTACTTACTTTTAGTGCTTGGTTAGACCTCCTCCAGACTGGACATACCAGGGGACCTGAGGTTTGTAACCTGGGAATGGAACAGGAGATGTTCATCCTATCTGCTTTCCTGCATCTAATGGCATGTTAGTCCTCAGGGTCCTTCTGGGTCACTTGTCACATGCAGTTTGGGTCGAGGTCTGCCCAGAACAGATTTCCAGATCAATGACTGCCACAGCTGAGAGGATGTTTGTTAAAATAAACTTCTCCAACACAATTTTTGTGGTTAAGTAGAGTCCACGGAGACACAGGTAGTTACTGAGAGCTGTGGTATGATTTGATCCTAGCTGCCCTGTCAGTCACAAGGAAGGTTTGAGAACTCCTGGCACTGAGCAGGGTGCAGATGAGCTCTGAGCCTAGGGAGTTGAAAAACCTGTGTTCTGCTCTCTTTTCTTTGTGAATTTCTCCTTCTCCTCATGCATTCATCATACGAGTCTGCTTTGCCCAGCACCCACGTATGAATCAACACTGGGAAAACTTAGCACAGAAGAGCTAGTAGGGCTCCTTGGCTAATAAAGGACTGTGAATGGCAATGATTTCAGACTCTGAAGATAAGGTGCTGGGTTTGGGGGCTTTGGCTTTAGCTGTTTGCTGGCAGGGTGAGCAGAAGCCTGCAGATCCTGACACCAACACTTGTAGGTGGAAGAGGGTTGCAGCCATCGACACTGCCTAACCACAAAAGTAATTTTTCATGCTGCTTGCAAATTAGGGGACTTTCTAGGAACAACACCTGTGCAAAGTGCACTGACACAGAATGGCAACACTTGCACACCAAAGCACTGGGGATTGCCCAGGGCAGCTCCCCAGGCTGCTGCCCCGCAGCACTGTCGCCCTTCCTCTCCCCAGCACCTCCTGTGCAGGGGAAGGAGGGATTTCCCCCCAGGTCTAACGCCTGCGGCCGCAGGAGGAAGCCGTTCCGAAGAGATGCACCGCCTCACCGGGGCGTGAGGAGGCACATGCGTTTAGAAACCCCGGGCTGGGAAGACAAAGAGCCACCTGAATGGCGAAGCTGGCTGCAGGAGTGGCGGAGGAGCAGGCTCCCCTGTCGGAGTGGCGGGAAGCCGAGCGCTGCCCGGTGTCTGTGCCGGGTGTGTGGCACAGGCCCGCAGCTCTCGCCGAGGCCCCGCAGGCCGCGGGCTCCCCGGGGCTGCTGCTGGCCACCAGCTCGGCATCGGCGGAGCGCAGCTGTCAGCTCTCGTCCGGGGGGACCGCGCTGCGTGTTTACATGAGGAATCATATGGTAACCTCTTCTAGCTGGTGGGCAACTCGCAGCGTTACCTCATCTGCAGTGGAATTACCTCATCGGTGTGAAATGCAGCTCGGTGGAGGCAGGCTGCTCTGGGGCATGGCTCCCTCGGCAGCAGGCTGCAGAGCAGTGACTGCCCAGGAAAGAAACTTGAAATCTGTTAGTTTTACAATCATGTCAATTCATGAAGAATTCATGCACCCTTTGGATCCCTGTAAGAAGTCAGCTGTGCTGACCCGCAGTCCACTCTTGGCGATGCCCGGCGGTCGTGTAAAGTCCTGGTAGCAGTGCATGGAGCAGCAGCCAGGATGTTATTTTGCACCATAGGTTAAGGCCAGGTGACTGGAGCCTTTGGCATCCTCTGGCTTAAGCATGTTTCTTGACCCAGATTGTCCTGCTTCACCTCTTTAAAATCAAACCAACCTATTGTATATGTATAAATAAAAAATTGCATGTGATGCCCAGGAATATATAATAAATTATTGGTGCCATAGGCGGAGGAGTTTATTAGTCCCTGTCAAGCTATTCACATGTAAAGGACATACTGACCTAGAATGATCTCTTCCTTGCAATCAGCATTTACACTGTAACAGGAGGAGAGCCAGTCAGTATTTGTGCATTGGTAAGGTTAACCCTTCAGGCTACCCATGCAGATATTTACTCTAGGATTTTGTGTATGATTCCAACCCCGGCAGGCCATTTTCATTTCTAATAAACCCTTTTCTTAATCGAGGAAGCTGTGAGCTGGAGGCCACCACTCCTGTGAACAAACATATTTTAAATTCCTCAGAGCATGTGTGTATGCACATATATATTTGTGTGTCTGTGTGTATTTTTCTTTTCTCCCAGGCTATTTATCATGTCCGGTTGGACACATTGTGTGAGCACAGCTGCTCTTATCTGGCACAGGGTAGGATATTAAAGGGAAGATTAAGATTACCATTTTGCTTTATTTCATTTCTTAAAGCTTGATCTGCATAGCCAGTTCTTGTGTGTGTGTCTCTGTGAGTGCAGAATAATAGTTGTGAAGCAGTGTTTGCATGCAGTGTCTCCAGGCAGTAGGTAAGGCACATCTGGAGTTTCCAGCATCCTGGAGATAGTTGCTCGAATCCCAGGAGCGTGGGTCAGGCTGGGAATGGGAAGCTGGTATCCATGGTGAGGCTCCCTATCTCACAGTACCAGGTGTGTGCATGTGAAGTAAGTTCTTGGAAAGGCCATTCTCAGGGGGGAAATAGAGAAACCGGGAGAGAGGTAATTAGGAACTACCTTGCACAACTGAACTGGCTCATTAGAGATGAGTAAGGGAAGGACAGTGCTTGGAGCAGGTGATGTGTGCAGAGGTTTCACACAGCCTGCCACTGGCCACGCTCTATTTATTTTTCCTTTTATTTCCCTTTTCCTTTCCTTTTCTTTTTATTTCCCTCTTTCTGTTTTCTCCCCTCCTCTTTTCTTTCTTTTCTATCCTTTCACCATTTCTCTCTCTGTGCATAAGGGTGGAAAATGGAGCTTCTGAAATAATTCCAGATGGGTCTGTTTGACAGCATCAGTGCTAGTTGTTCTCTAAACTGAAACAAGATCCATATTTGGATCAATATAGATTTGTGTGTGGGGAAGTGTTCCCTTTTATTTCTTTGTCAACTCAATGTGGCAGAGCTGCTAAAAAACACATGCTCTGAAAGCTACTAGTTATTAAAACAAACCCTTCTGCCTGCTCTTTGTGCACTTCAACCATTTCCATACATAGACCTAGAGTGTGACTGATCTCACGCTTATGCTGTTTGACCCCTGCACGTTGAAGGATGTGGCCATTACACTTCTGGAAGTTTGGAGCTTCCTGAATCCTGCCCTAGCTTCCCAGCATCCCTCAGAGCAACAGAAGCATGGTGCTGCCTTAAGCTCCTAGCAAAAATTGGGTGAATATGGCTCATAATCCAAGCTTAAGTGGATTTATGGGGTGAAGAGGCAATCCTCCTTCTGTTTTGTGTTTCACAGTGCTGTTTGGAAAGGAAACTGATGCATGATTGTATTAAACCTTCCCTCTGCTCCAAGCCCTAAATCATGCTGGAAAACAACATGTCCTTGTGGGGTGCTGAGCATTGGTCTTTGTGAAGCACTAGGCATCATGTAATATCAAAATCTGATACAGGATTAGACTGGGAAAGGCTTCCCCTAACTAAACTTACTATTTAAGTAATGCTAAACTTACTATTTAAGTAACATTCACTAGTGGGTGTCTCTTCAGCTTTGCCGCTGTCCTCCAGGCAAGCAGGGTTATGAATCCATGTGTTGGGGTAGGCTTGAACCTTCTTTTTGTAGGAAGAATTTTGAACTCCAGGAATTAGGAGAGGAAGCTGCAATTCTCTCATGCAGGTGAAATTAGAGAAAGATATGACTCATTGGTGGGGCAAATTGAGCCTGCCAGCTGGGCTTCATTCAGCTGAAAAATATGCCCCTGTGGCTGCAGAGAAGCCAACCAGAACTAACCAGAGGGGTGCAAATCTTCGAGTCAAACTGCAAACTGGGAACAACAAAGCAAATCATTCAGGTAGAAGGCATGCAAAATGCAATTGGTTCTCTTGTGCTTTACCTTGAATGGATTAAATCTGGCACTCGATGTGCGAACCCACAAGCGCTTGAACAGTAGTAAGCTGGCATAAGGCTGGCTATAATTAGAAGTGATATCTGCTCAGAATTAAAGTGCCAAATGTGCCTTCAGGTGTATTCATTCTCCATCTTGCCTTTTAGTCCAGGCCTGACACATTTGGGATTCTTGCCACAGGAACTGTACCAAATGACTCACTCGCAGTGGTAGCCGTGTGCTGAAGACTGCATCCTACAGAATCAGTGGGCTTGCAGTTCAACATGAAAGGCAAAACCTCAGGAGGCTGACATATGGTCACTTGATTCAAATAAGCTCCTTCAAACTTGAAAATTTCTCTAAATTTTTATCTTTCTGCCATTTCTACAGTTGTGGCTTTTCTTGACTGATTCCTACTTTATTTGATTCTTCTCTGTCCTATTGTTCTTCTGCCTCCTTTGAGCCTCTGTGTCCTTGGGCAGTCCCCATTCTCAAATTCCTCCTTTTAACTGCAGGCACCACAAGCTCTCTGTTTATCCTTGACTCCTGGAGAGCATGAGAGGTTTTATAGCCCCTCTGGAGGTTCAGCTGTAAAGACTGGAATGCTCTCTGCTAATTTCCCACTTATTCTCTCTTGGTTGCTGGTGTAATAAGGGACAGAGCTGCAAAACCACCTAGAGGTGGGAGAAGTGAGCTCCGCAGAGCCTGTCTGCTAGATTTTCTGGTGGAGTCCACAGCCCAATAGCACAGCTGGGCAGCCAGCAACAGGATGAGAAAGGCAGGTATTGGGGCTCACCCGATGGAGCAAGTGTAGAAGGGAGAATAATATCTCCTGCATCAAGGAGCAGTTTATTTTTCATTATGCAGAAAAACCCAAGGATGGCAGGCTGGTATTGCTTGTACCCTGATGCTGTATGAAGTGGTTGGTGTGGCAGGCACTCAGACCAGGATCTTAAAAATTATTCCCGGATCCAATACTATCAACAAAATCCATCCAAGCTAGCATTTGCTCTGCACTCCAAGTTGGCTAACTTGACTTTAAAGTGTTAGACAAATAAAAATGTGGTTTCTTGCATTTTGTAAGTCCAGGCATCTTTTAACACCTGTTGGTCTATTAGAAACCATTTTTTGTGTTTTGTAGCATCTTATGTTGTGTTTGGCATGTCAGACCTGCTCTTCACACAATTCCCTTCAGATCAGATTGATAATATGTATTGAATGATGTTGCTTAAATCAATGCAAATTGATTGAGGGCCTCAGAGCATCTGGAAGATAACAGAGAAGAGAGACCAATATCCTGAAGGGATATTCATGGCCATTTTTACAATGCTGCACAAGTTCTGCCCAAAAGGAAAAACTTGCAGGTCATTTTGAGAGGAGGACATGCTTTAGATTGAAATTGAGAGCCTGCTTAAGATAGGTAATGATGCTCCCTGAGTGCTGTTATCCCTCCTATTTCTTATAACTCCTCTAACTCCTAATAAATTACGATAACCATCAAATTGTGGTCACCAAGGAGTATTAAAGAAAAAATTTGATTGTCTTAATGAGGAAAGGGGGAGCAGAGAAAACAAAGGAGAGATTTTAATAGAGAAAACCAACATCATCAGGACACGGGGGTGCTTATTTTGCATCTGGATTGTACGCAAAAACAGGGAACTTGAAGAGCAAAGCTGCTGCTGCTGCTGAATTTCTGTCCATCTCCCCGATCCTGCTCAGAGTCAGAGGCAGCTCTCATAGCTGTCTTTGTGATAAAGCTTACAAGCAAATTGGACAGGGTGTCAGGCTGGCTATGAAATATGACAAATTAACAGCCGAGGCAGCTACTGCCCTGGTTACAGACACTTCATTTAGAAGTTATCATGTAACTGGATGCTTTCTGTAATTTGTGATGATACTGATTGTGATAAATTGCAAGATTCAGGTAAAAAATTCAGCCCATTCCTGAAACTGAATATTAAGGGAAGAAATGGTTGTCAATACCGTGCCACTTAACTTCAGGCCCCTCAAATGAGAAAAGATCTCACAATAACAATAAAATTCTCAGTCACTGAGCAATGTAATTATATTAAGCTAATTACATTACAATTAGCAAATCTTTAATTTATTTTTAATGCACTGATTAAACTTTATGTGGTAATCATAAAGCTTTCTGAATGGCAATCCTTTTGGGGAAGCATTGACACCAGCCAGGGGTCAGTGCTTGATGTTAGAGTATTTCCTGAAGTAATAAATAATTGAATTTTTATCTAGCTTGGAAAAGTTTCCATACCAGTGTTTCGGGCATATAATTTATTCGCTTCCTTCCCTATACCTTGATGGCTGATAATGGAAACATTAATTTTCCACATTCTGGTCCATTCTGTTGGTCCCATACATTTTCATTGGATTGTTTGTTTGTTTTTTAAAGCTAGCAGCTGTCTCAAAGGACCCAAAGAAATCCTTATCAGGTGGTTCTCAAGTGGTTTATGAGAGATTCCTCCTCTTTTCACTCCCTGTGAGAAAAGGCTGAGAAATGTGCCTCCCTATAAACTCTGCATCCCAGGTGCAGCACATCTTGCGCCAGACAAAGGAGGAAAATTAGGCATGATTAAACTACATGGAATGAAATTAGGGACCGGAATGTTCAGCTCCCTGAAAGTCATGTTCGGATCCTGATGTCATATTGAGATCTATGGCCTTAGAGGCACTTAGACCATGCAAGTCCTTCAGACTTGCCATTACAGTTCCTAAGGTATCTAATGCCATTTTGGAGCATGCCTGACCAGTGCTTCTGCCTTGACCAGGCTGTGCAGGTACTTATCTGACATTTAAGTCGGATTGGAAATGATAAACAGTGTGTTCATCCACTTATCTTGTTGCAAGGTTCAGTCTCACAAGGACACTTCGTATCTGCCTGCTGTGCTAAGCCAGATTTGATCCTTCTTTGGTCATTAGGCCAAAGGTTTTTTCTTTCTTCTTATGTTTTGTCTACTTTAGCTAACAAATAAAGATATATATATATATATATCCTATGAATCCTGACTACTTTGTAAAGGAGGTAAGGGTGGTTTTTCTACCTTGAATGCCTTACCAACAGAGGGACTGAGAGTTCTGCACACAGAGAAGTAAATCTCATCAGGCAGAAGAGGGGACAAAGCATTTGGGACTATTGGGTGGGACTATTCAGTTGTTGCAAAAGAATGGCGGATTTCAGTGACATGGTTTTTTTTCTGAACACCCTCTGTGGCACTGCTCAGTTCTGCAGTAAGGAGACATTTTTCTGAAAGGGGCATCCAAAATGAGAAAATACATGGAGTAAAATAACTAAGCTCTGGAAAGGAGAGGGACTTCGGCTGTACTCATATCCCACATTCTCTGCATTTTCCTGGAGATAAGCTATGATGGCTCCTTGTTCAGTCCAATAATTTTCAAGTGAAGGCATGGAGCTCTGTGAATCAGGGCCAAATGCTGCTATCTCAAAAATTCTATGCCCCAGCTGCACATTTTCCCTGTCTTCTGTGGAGGAGGTGAAGGTGATGAGGGTACAGAAACCAGCCTATCCTCAAGCCCTGGCTGTCCTGAACAGCAGATTCCTGGCCAAATGGGAACCAGGCAACATGCTGGGAGGGTACTGTCTCATCCCTAAGGAGAAAACTGGGCTTTTTGCCCTGTGTCAGCATTACTGATGTAAAGCACCTACCCAGCTTCTGAGATGTGAGCTATTATCTCTGCAGGGCTCTCTGCTTCTCAGAGTAGATGTATCTGCTTCCCTGCCGTTAGCTCCAGGCTCTCTCGTATGGCAGGCACCAAGGCACATACAGAGACACGTGTTGTAGCTCCGATTTTTGGACCTGGTCCTTGATGCTTAGGAACCAGATGTAATTTGTTTATGCACCTTGAGCTCTGCAGGTGACTCAGGAGCGTGGGACTGTCCTCTACCTACTTTCAGCATCAATGATAGGCAGCCATTCCCTGCAGACAAATTGATGTGTCACTGCCACACACCAAAAGGAAATGGCTGAACTGGAGGAGCAGCTCAGAACAGAGCATACTTAAACAGAGCATACTTAAAACTCTGAACATTTGGGGCTGATTTTTATGCTCAAAATTTTGCAAAATTGCTCTGCCAGCTTAGAATAATTATTGCAAAATAATAATTGAAAAATGTGTTATTTTACATCTTAGAAGTAAACAAGAACATTGGCTCAGCACTGTGTATGGAGTGGCCTGCAGTCCTTGTTTTTGTTTGAGTGGGACCTTGAGCAACTGCTGTGTTTATTTTTTCCTGATAATCTCTCTAATAGCATGGAAAAAGAAGGCACGGGCTGTGCATTTTTTTTCTTTTTTTCTTTCTTTCTTTTTTTTTTTTTCCCTAAGAATTGAAATAATTCATGTTTCTCCTCTGTGGAATGAATTTCCCAACCATAATACCGCACGTTGAGTGTATCTGGAAAGGATGCTGCCTTGTTCGATGAACTGAATTGTGCACACAGTTGGAGGCTCTGACAGTGCCAGCATCAGTGAATGCAAGTTGCATAAAAAAGAGGCAGCATCATTCATGACACTAATGAACAGTCCTTCCTCGTCCATCAGAGAAATCTTTCCCAGGGATAACGATTCTCCTAGCATTTTCTTAGCCATAAAAGAAGAGATTGTGCTGGGTCTCTGGTTCTGTATGGAAGTATCAGGAGGATTCTTAGACTGGGAACAAAAATCAATGTTTCTGTGATACTGTATTGGCTAAATACTTAGACCAGAGAAAAAAGATTTTGTTTTGACTGCACAGTGAACTTCTTGTTTTGCTTTGCTGCTACAAGATTGTGAAAATAGAGTGAAATTTAAGGGGACATATTTGATTCTAAGCAAGTCTGCCAGCAAGTTCTAGTCATTTATTGCAGTGTGATGTACATGGTTCACTCATGTAGTCCTACAGCTTTAAGTAACTGTAACTTCATTGATTTCAGTGGAATCTCGGGAGTAAAAGGGGAAAATTGGTGTGACACAACAGTGATTCAGATTTAATGTATTTCCTCATTCTTCTCCAGGTATTTATGATCCTTTAAGAGACATCTACTTTAAATCTTTCTTATTACTTGAGAAAAAGTCTCCTAAGATATGAACAAAACCAATAGCAGAAGGGTCTCGGGGGATCTAAATCTACAAAATGACAATTAGAAAAAATCTAAAACTAGGGGCTTGATCATAACAGCGATTGAGGGTATTATAATTTCTTTAAACTATTGAAGAAAAAGCTAAAGTATAAAAGCAGTTTTGTCTGAAAAATGTGATTTGTCTTGCATAACTTTGAGAGTTGCTGAATAAATATGGCCTGTACCTATTTATTCTTCAGCATGTATTACATCACTTGTAGGAAGTCCTGTCAGTGAAATCCTGTAAACTAGACTGCAACCCACAATTCCAGCTATTATTTTCTTTTAATCTGCCCCTTAAATACTTTGCACCTTGCTCCCTGCCTTTCTGTGAAAACCGAAGTAATACTTAATAGTCTTCTCTGTACACTCTTTAATGCTCTAATTTTCCAGTGCTTTATGAGTGATTCTAGTGGTGTGAAGTTAGATCTCAATCCATGTTGTTTTGTGGGTGATCATACCAGTTTTAATGGCCTGTGTGTTTGTTTTATGTTTTAAATGCATGTGCAATGCCTTTGGGGGCAAGAAACTCATACAGATAGCTCAGTCTAGGAGATTGTGTTCATGTTCATGATGGCAACCATAATGATTGGGATTATAGCAGAAAAAGAGTTTGAAGCTTGCCTTCTGGTTAGAGAGGAAAAATCGAACCTTATACTGTTGACCACATTTAGGTACCATTTATCTGGCTTTCTCCACTTCCCTAAGACATGCTAGCATCTATGCTGCTTCTATAAAGCTGCTTCTATACTTTGTCCATCTGACAGTGGATTTAAATTTAAAAAAATCTACATGACTGAACAGTTTTATATGAGCCATTTAAAAAAGTATATTTCAGGACTGACTATGATTAGGTTATAGACTGCTTTCCTTTAAAGTAAATTTGTCACGTATTCTGCATTCGTATCAGGCATGAGGCTTTTGTCACTGGAGGAAATCACTTTAAAGGACCAGACCAAATCCCTCACATTGGTGAAGTATCTGTAATTCCTGATCTCCCTCGCATGACTGATTTCTGCAGGAGTGACGCTTTTGTGATCCATGCATTAGCAATAACCAGCTACAACTACAGTAATTAAACAGTTTAAATCTACCATCCTATATAGATCCACTTTGATTGCTTGCTTCTTACTGTTCTTGTTACTGGACTTCAGAAATTAACACTTTGGTAGATGCTGGGAAAGCCAGCTTTCCCCTCTTCCTGACATAAAATGAACCTCATTAGAAAACAAGTCATTTATTGGCATTGAGTTTGCATTAATACAGTAATGATATTTATACTTTCAATCACTGCAAATTGCAAAGTGTGATGCCAATTCAAGCAGAGTTGTTATTTTGTGCTCTTGTGTCAGGAAGTTTTCATTAGTTCATTGGGTTTAACAGATTTAGAAAGCTTCTTAGAGAAAAAAGTATGAAGCATGTATGAAGTATGAAAAGTATGGAGGCAAAAGTATGCCTTCATTGTCTGACCAGTAAAAGCAATTGCTACTTCTGGAAGAATATGGACTTGTGACATGGCACATTTCTGCTGAAGTAGACACTTGAGATTTTGTGTGACTGATCTGTCCTGTCAGAAGCCAAACTGAAAATTATTGTTACTCCTTTACAGGTGTGGCAAATTTGCAGATTATCTTCACCTCTAGTAGAGGAGAAATGAAGCACTCAGTCTCATATACGTTTATTTACAAAAGACACAGGTCTTATCTTTCTGAGTCATTTGCAGGAGTGGGAAAGCTTAAAACTCACTTTTTTTTTCTTTGTTCCTAAACCCTGAGCTTTTCACCTGGGAAACTCTTCTAGGTCAAAGCTCCTCCTCTGAGACCATATGACCTTTAAAGGTGGGCTTGAACCTTTTTTATGCAGCTGCTCTGCAATACAAATGAACCTCAAAGCTTTAGCAGCCAGACAAAGAAGAGGTCTTTAACCCACACAATCTCTGTAAAGGGGGGTCATTTATGCTTAAATGACCCCTAATGGGCAAGTGATGAGTACTGTTCAGTAGAACAATATTAATGGGCAGGCAGGAGCACAGAGCAAGGGGTAAGATGGATGCTTGTATGTTTCCATACCTTACAAAGCAAAAAGGGGTGGGCAAACTTACCTACTCCTTTCCCAAAGACAGCCAACAGCATTGAGTATTTCAAAAGCAATGCTGCTTTTGTCACTTTATTTCAATGAAATTAAAAGATTTCTAAATTCACATTTAATTAGATAAGTTTAGATTTATTTGGATTGTATAGCTTGGCTGATATGAAGGTGAGGAGAAGTAGAAAATTTACTTTATTTCCAATGATCTGATGTCCATTTCCATGGAAACAGAAATGGAAGCAGGAACCAAACATAAGCAGTCACAGCCCTGGTTAATTGCCCATGGCTGCTTTCTGTTTCCACTTCTGTAGTGCTGAACTCTATGTTTCCTACTGACCCCTCACTACATAACAATGTGTGTGAGAGGGACTGATGAGGGAAGACTGGGCACAAGAAAGGTGGAGAGAGGAAAGATCTGAGAGGCAGATGCAGGCTCTCCAGGCTGACCAGTAAAGAAATCTCCTTTATGTTTTGTTTTACTTGACTGGAAAGAAAACGAGGAGTAACATCAGCAAAACTAATTTTAATTAAGTTATTGCTAAGAACTCGGTGCTGTAACAACACAATGACAACCAATGTAAATCTGGAGTTGCTCCGTGGAAGTTGATGGCAATTTAACAGGAATTAAGAACAGACACCGCCCTTTAGTGAAAAAAGAAAAAAAAAATTAAGAGAGAGCAAAAAAAATTTATTAATAGAAAGTGTGCTTCTGTGGCTGCTGGGGCAGTAACCAAACTAGTATGAGTCAGATTTTTTCAGTTTGGCATGCTCTGATATGTCCATGATGCAATAGACTCCTAGAGGTAGGCCACCTTATTCAATGATAAAATTAAAATTGCGTATGAAAAATAAACCATGAGCAAATCTATCTCCAGGCTGAAAAACTGCTTTATTTGTTCATTAAAGTAATTGAACACCTCTGCACTCTCAAATTTGGCCTAAAACCAGGAGCAGAAAATAGCATTAAAAACAATACACCCTGTTCTTGTTGTTTCCAAAACCAGATTCTCCAGCAGGAAGAAATGATCCCTGGAGATTTGGCTTCATGGAAATCCAACCAGATCTTAGGCCTTTTGAGATTTACTCATCTCTTGTAATCATCTGTCATCTGTCCTGTAACAGATTTCTTGTTGATATAGAACAGTTAGGCTAGAACTGAGCTATAAACTAACCAAAGATTGCTCTTTGGAAGGGTTTAAAGAGGATTGCATAAAAAAAGAAGTTTGATGGGTTTTTTTCCTCAAATGTTTTGTGGGCAAAATACTGAAAATAATCTAGCATGCATTTTAATATGGAAAATAAAGGTGGAAGCAGGATGGGGGTGAGAAAAAGACATGTTATAAGGTCCTTAGGGTTTGAGATAAGGTAGGCTCAAAGCACACCAGCTTCTTCTTCCAGTCTCACATCCCACCACTAGTCAGTGACAATCTGTAACACTCCGTGATGGCCACATGAGTACTCCTTGTGCTGACCTCCCTTTCTGCAATGCCCTTCTGTGTACACATCACCTTCCTTTGCATGTTAAACTCTGATCTGCTAATAACTTTGCCCACCAAAACAGTGTTTAAGTTGTTGGAACAAACTTCCCAGGGAAGTGGTGGAATCCCTGAAAGTGTTCAAGAAATGACTGGACATGGCACTCAGTGCTTTAGTTTAGTTGACGTGGTGCTGTTTGGACAAAGGTTAGAATTTATGATCATGAAATTATTTTCCAACCTCAATGATTCTATGATTCCATGAGAATATCCCAACAGCAAGCATCAAGCATCAAAAGAACAACTGTCAGAGAAGTGTAAACTTTTACAAACACTATTCCATCAGGATACACTGTGGAATTGAAATGCACTGGAATTTTCTTCCTCAAATAAATCTTCCCCTCTGTTTTAATGCTGCCTGGAATATCATGGGAAAGGAGTGCTGATTTTAAAGTGGGCAATTTGTTCATAGCTTTTGGAAGAGCTTCCCTGATTGTCTAAATGTATATTGCTTGATAGATTGAGCGAGAATTGTTTCAGGTGCATAGAGTCAAAAGATCAGGTGTAAGTGGTGAAGGATGTCTGACTGCAGCTGGAGTGTGGGCAGGACAGATGGCTGTCAAGGAAGGAGGTGGAAACCTGGGGAATTCTAATGATGAGAAGCTCTGGGCTGCAGAAAAGCTAAGGTTCCTGGGAGATTTAGCAGTCAGCCTCCATGAAGCCAGCACAGGACATTCTCACACATACAAGTGTATTTCAAGATATGGCATAGCCTTACAATCTCTGCGAATTTAAAAACTGGGGCAAAAATGTCCAGTCCAAAGCACTGCATGTATTTTGAAATCACACTGAGTAGAGGAAGAGAAAAGAACACTGTTTGAGCTGTTCATTTGTTTCCCAAATTTCCAGCTTCAAGTCATTAATTAGGTCTGGTTAAAAGTCTGTATTTATAGAGAAGAAAATAATTTTGAAAGACATAGATCCCTGTGAGCCAGCAATCTCAATCTCCATTTTCTTGCACCTTTTATTATCATGCTGACTTGGTGGTAATTTGTCACTTTTGAACTAATGTAGAAGGCTGTTCATGGCATAAGATAAGGGAAAGTCAGGCTCAGTGTGTAAATAACTGTGTTCTATTCTAAACTTTGCAGCAGAGAAATATCAGTTGCATATGGTTTCTGTAGATTTTAACTACCCACATACTAATGGTGACCCTAAGTAGGGCACAGAAAAGATGGGCTCAGAACAATTATGGCAGTCACATTCCCATCTAGGCTGAGATGGAGATATGGACTGTGCTCTGTGCAGCACATGCTCCCTGCATCTGACACTTTGTCAGATATAGTCAACTCCTTTTTTGCCTATGTCTTTGCTCAGCAGACACATGCACAGATCAGCACTCCAAAGCAAAGGCAAGGGATGCCTTCACTGCAATCAGACGTCTGTTGCACTTCAAGTGTCAAGCCCCATGGTTGTAACTTTGGGGTTGTATTATGCCTAGAACAGATTGGGCTTCACTGCCTATGCAGTCCTTCCTCACATTTGGTATGGCTGTTGCAGATGACAGTCAGCTTAGTCACAATCACTGCTTTACTCTCACATACTCGCATGTTGATAAGTATGCAAATTCTGAGGTGTTTTATTATAAAAGAAAAAAGGACTACGAAACATTAGAGCTTTCCATGGGAAATTGTATGTAGCATCTGGTATTTGATGAAGAAAGCCCAGCAAGGTCTGTAATCTAATTGAGTTTCTGTGAATGACACACAGAGAAAAACTCAACATGTATGGAGATTTCTTGTTTGTGGGAAGATACAACCTAGAAGTTTACTTGACTTTGTACATACTCATCAGATATTAGAGTCCTAAAATACTTTGTCTCTTAGTGGCCAAACAGTTAAGATGTTATTGAACTTTAGACTGCAATACTCAAACAAAAAGTAAGAGGCCATATTGAATGATTCTGTTTTTTTCACTTTTCACAGTAGATGCTTCAGCTTTGTTCTGTCATATTAAAGGACAGGAAGACTTCCAGAGCAGCAGAGCTCCCAAAACAGGAGAGTGACTTGATTTCAAAGTGAAGAGCAGGTAGCTGCCAGTACAAGAGCCTGCAGGTTAATTGGGTATCCTGACCCAGGCAAAACTCAAAAGAGAGAGCAGTACAATTCTTTCATTTTGCACATGAAAAATTGCTGTTTGTGTTGCACAGAGTTCAGTTTAATCAGCCCTGTGAGCCACTCTCGTATCATGAAGTGGATCACCCCTTCCCAGGAAGGAGGAGGAGGACTATAGAGGAGACCCAGGAGAATTAAAAGATGGTAACTTTAAAAAAAAAGTGAAGTTAGTGATTTTGAAAGGCACCAGATTAGCAGCACAGGAAATGGCCTCCTTTATTTAATCATACCTAAGTGCTTTGAGATAGATTCTTATTCCTTTTATCTTGATGAGTAGCACATCTCCACGATGGGCACAGCATCTGCTGGGGCAGCTGTGCAGGAGAGATAGGGGTCAAGCCTTAGGTAAACCCGTGCAGGCCTGTCAGCAGCAGGAAGCGGATAAGCGCAGCGTTGTTCCTCTGCCACCGTTTCCCCTATCTACACATCTTGAGGTCAGCCTAGGGGAAAAAGGCTGCAAAGGAAAAAAGGTGTTTTATGTGCTGTAGCAGATTTGCAGATGAAGAGCTAAAATAAACTGAGACTTAGTGCTAACTAAACACTTTGAGATGAACACTGATGGGTCTTCCTTTGGACTTAGGACTGTGAAAAATAGATATATGTGGTTCCATAAATATGGCCCATGCTGCACCGTATCCACCTGCTCTCTTCGTAGCCGTCTTGTGGACAGTCTGAGTGCCTACCTGATATTTGAATCCCAGCATCCTTTGGAAGACATGCTCAAGCCATGCCCAGACATGTGCCTACAGACTTGTAGTATGAAGATGTGCTGGGAACTCAGCATGGCGCTCAAAATCACTCAGCAGGATCGCTGGGATCTGCAGTCAGAGTCTGTAACTATGGATATATTTCCGGTAGAGTTAGGTGGTACTGGCACACTCTAGGTGAGATCACTAGCATTTGCTCCTGTATCAGAAACCACTGTTAATACACAGAGAACTGCTCAGAAGTGGTGCCAGGGTGAAGGTCAGAGTGGTGTCACCACTGTGACATCCAGACTGAAAGAAACTTAGATGGGTGTTGGACAACTGGAAATTACCTGCATTCTTCAATCCCCCAAAGGTAAGTTCAGGAACAATGCACATTTCTTGATTCCACTGGAGTAAAGATGTTTTCCATTAATAGAGTGGTTTGGTTTTTCTTTTTTCATTTATTTATTTATTTATTTATTTATTTATTTATTTATTTATTTTCCCCACAGCTGGGTGAGCATAAGAAAAGAGGGAATAACACTGGAGGATAAGTAAGCTGGAGTCCTAGGCTTGCTTTACCATGTCAGGTATATAGGAACACATTTTTATGTAAATATTCAGTGCCAATTCTTTATCTCACAGGAGTGGTTAATGGTTCTTACCTACATATTTTCTTCAAAGGATCTTGCTAATGGATTTGCTTTTGGCAGAAGCTGCTCTGCATTTGGAAATGCATCCATTTGTTCCTTCCCTCTTTCCACCTTGCCTTGTCAGTGTCCCTGTGAACTGCCTCCAGCCCCTGTTCCTGGAGCAGGTCAGAACTTGTCCCTCTCACCTCTCCTCTCACCTCTCCTCCCCCAAGAAGCTTGAGGAGCAGCTGTAAGCATGCTGCTGCTTTTCAGGTCTGTAGGAGAGTGGATCTCACTTACTGTGTCTATACTCAAATGTGGATTTTACAAAACAGCAGCAGCCCTGGGCTGTATGTATCTCTGTGTAGTTAGTAAGGAATAAAGAAAGGGTAGGTATTTGTGGCTCTTGCTTAGTTTGATGACTTTGATGACTATTGGTGGCATTAAAGCAAAAACTGGAGACTCTCCCATCTGCTGTTTGTACCGGGTGCCAAATTTGTCAATTCTTGACTGAGAGACAAGAAAAAAAGGAAGAGCGGCGTAGATTGGAGGCAAGTCAAACAACTGTATGCAAAAACCCCTGCTGTTTGGCCCCCTCATAAACAAAAATATCTTTATAAAATTCCCAGCAGTGGCGAGTATCCATCTAAGAATGCATGGCATTCAGATCACATAAATAGGCACTTCTCTCTGCATCTTATTAGCTGTTGCTAATTCTTTCTCAGCCTATGGGGCTAATGAATAACTCCAGATCAGTAAAATCTTAGTTCCTTGTTGGCAGATTTCCTTTATTACAAGCGCTTCTATTCCTGTGGGTATCAAAATTATTCCAACACCCTATTATTAGATCTCATGCCAGCCTAATATATGTGAATTTGCCTTATGGACTTAGTCTGCAGCCTCATTAGCTCTGAGTCAAGTCAGTCTTTTCTCAGATAAGACATCTGATAGACAGGAAACTCTCGGTGCCACATGTTGTTGCAGAACTGGTTTGGTGGCTTGAACATAAAAGTACATGGGAAAGCTTTTCCCTGATAAGGACTTTAATCACAGCTGCATCACTAACATTTTGCCACTAATTTTTTTACGACCTTTGTAGTCAGAGAACTTTGGCCCAGGAACTGTGTTATGAAATTAGATACAAATTTCCTGGAGGTGGGAGATAGAGAAGTGGCCTGAAGAGCATTCTGATCTCAAACTCAGCAGGATGACACTTCACAGAGTCGTGACTGATTTATATTATGAGAGACTATCTCTGTGAAGGCTTCACAATCAGACCTGGATGACATCTTCTGGGAGAATCCAAATGGTCCCTCATCTTCAAAAGCCTGAAAAAATGCAGAATCCTCCTGAAGAGACAATCCATAAGTAGTAAGCAACTTGAGGTAACAGTGGGAAGAAAGAATGTCACCAGTCAGGCAATAGTGAAGGCAACAGAGGCAACAGTGGGAGGATTCCAGAACAGATTTGCTTGCTTCCAAGAATAAGATCTTCTGCTCCAAAGAGGTTCAGGTCCAGGATTTTTATCGGATTGTTTTTCTTCTTCTGAGCCCTGTATTGTGCCTTTCCAGTAGTTCCTCTGATTCCCAGGGTAATCTGAAAGATCAAAAAGAGACAAAGACATGATCATTCTCCAGCTCTGTACTGGCCAAGACAGTTTTGGCTGACAGACTTAGTACAGATGGTCATCAGCCTCTGATCCAGCTCCTGGACTGCCTGGACCTGATCTCCCAGCCCTGCAGCCAGATACTCTGTTCAGACCTAGAGTCACTGCACCTGATGACACTGCTGTTGCTTGGCTGAGTAGCACTTGGAGACACAGATCCCTGCATCTGTAGGGATCCTGACACAATGTGGAAAAACATGGGAGGAAATATATTTGTCCAAATGGAGAAAGTTTTCCTTATTAGGCAGTACAAAATTGACTGGTATGACTTTGCTACCAAAGATATTTCTCTCTATTTAAAATGATCTGCCTTTGTTCATCTTGGTTTGAACTGATTTGCTTGTTCCATCTGCTTTTTTCATTATTCTTGGTCTTTTCTGAGCGCTCTTGCCCACTGGCTAGAGACAGCATTTCGGCTTTGCATCCAGAATTAATGTTCCCAAGACTTCTAAAATATCTCCTGGAATATTTCTTATATCACTTGTTTGTTACCTCACTTTAAAATCCGTATTCTTAGCAGCTATCCTCTAAACCACAAAGCTGGTCTCAACTCTCTCTTCTAGACTTTTAAGACCATAAAAATAGACCATAAACTTTTATCTTGTAAACTATTCATAAATTCAGGTATGGCACCCGAAGAAAAATTTTATCAAAGAATGACAGCATCACTGGTGTCAGCTGACTGGTGACATTCTTTCTTCCAAGATTAACTCAACTTTGCCTTCTTTAGAAATGAACTTAAATCCAAGGTTTGGCTAGAAAATTAACCTCTGCCACGCCCAAACACAATTTTTATGACTTCAGTCTATGTTCTTTGACTGAAGCTGAAGCAGAACCTGGTTATTTTGGTGCTCTGTCCAACATCTTGCCGACTCCTGTAGTATTTGCTATTTTAGTATAGATGGTGCACTTTTAGGAGCCTTCTAACGTTGTGTCTGATTTCTGGTCTGTATGCTAGGAACACTCACAAATCTAGAGGTTCCATTTCATTCAGTTAGAATGACTGCATTTCCTAGTGCTTACAGAAGACCTGAAACAGCTTCTGAGAATATTATTTCTTTAATTTTTACTCAACCATATTTAAAAAGATCCAGCCCTTATGTCAGAATAGAAATTACACTGAGTTGTAGAAAACACACCTAAGGAAAACTGCCTTATTCCAGCATAGAAATTACACTGAGTTGCAGAAAAAACACTTAAGGATTGTGAATGAGCTCAGCCTCTGCACTTTTGCTGCTTTGATTTCTGTGGAGCCACACCAGAATAACCCAGTCAGAAGTTTTGGCCCTGACTGTCTTCAGAGTGACACTTAGTTGCATCACTGTTTCATAGGAAAAGACCATTTCAATTCCTTCACTTTGGTTTATGGCTGCCACTTTCTTGTTCTTTGCTCTGCAAAATTTGGCTTCGTATACTGAGAATGATGTCTCCAAACAGGAGCCCAAGCTTCAGCTGATGCTTTTGTAAGAAAAGTTTCTGCTCTGGTTTCATTAATGGGTGTTGCTGAATAGCTAGTTTGGGTTGCCAGCCATACTTTGTCAGCTACTAATAAAGGTGAATTTCATGGAGGGTATGAGGGTTTTTTCTGGCAATGGCACCCACTTTGCTCAGTATAAATGAAACCCTTTTGTTCGCCAACAGGATTTCCATTGAATCATTTTCCCATTGAAGGCTAGATATTGGAATGGATGAAATTTGGAAATGGAGTGGGTGATTCTTTTCATTTATTGCGAATGAACCATTGCTCATTCGGTGTAATTTGTCAATGCTCCTAAGCAGTAGGAGCAGACACTTCAGATTGGCCTCACTGCCGTGTTTAAAACTGTACGTGATAGATTTGCCTATGCCACCGTGGTGAAATCTTCCCTGGACCCCCATTTCCAGAGGGGGAATCGCACGGCATCCACGGAGCTGGGCTGGGCTGTCAACAGAGCTCCAGCTCCTGAATAAAGATGGCAGAATCTCACAAAGAGGGAAGTGGGGAGGAGGTCTGTGATTTTATTGAATGTTATGACACATAAGTGCTGGAATACCAAAGAGCTTGTTGCAGCATAGAAAATCCCCTCTGCTAGCAACTCCATTTGCACTCCAGCACTATTCCATTGCAGGGGCCTATAAAGCCGATTGCTAACAAAAAGGTTATTCAGAGGGGTTCTTTCAATAAACCCAAAGGTAACAAGTATCCACTGAGCAGATGTCATGAGACTGAGCTGCACTCTGGAAAACTGCCGCGATATTTAAAAATAATGCTTTCTTATTAACCTGAGTACAATACTAAAAGTCTTTTAAAATAAAACTTTCCAGATGGCACCTGCATCAGAGATGCTAATAGGATGAATGCCAGTAAGCCCACTAATGCTCTTAAGAAACAACTACAACTGATTGTACTGGCGCAAACAAATAAAAAACTAATTTATGTATTCTTGCAGCTGCATCTCCAGCCAAAGCAGAGGCAGGAGTCAGGACCAATTCACAACTGACTAATATGGCCCCATTCATTGCAAATTTCTAGCATTTAAGTTCAATTAAGATTTATTGTTTGCTAACTTGCAGGTCAGAAGAGACACTGCAATATGGATAACTTTGTCGACTAGTGAAATGCTTGTTAGAGGGAGTTGTCAATCCTTTCAAGAAGAACAGGACAGAAATAAATAACACAGTTATCTCATTTCATCTGACTGTTCTGATCCCAGCTGGAATGTAATAGCACTGGGCAGTAGGGAAACCAACCGCACGTGATGGTGTATAGATAGCTGAGTCCACGGCAGCACAGGATATGGCAGGCACACAGCAAATACTGGTTGGTCTTGCTCTAAGCCAGGCTTACCTCCCATCATTAGTTCTATGCCCTTGCTTTTCTGGCCCTTGATGCCTTATAGAGGGATGCAGAAGATAGTATAGAGTTCCCTTCATCTCTTGCTAGTGTGGCCAGGTGAACAGGGGAAGTTATTCACCACAGTTTGACATCCTAGAAAGGGGATGAAAAAAGGATCAGGTACTACTACAGCGTGGCTGCAAAGATGATAAGGTCATGCAGAAGAATGTGAGCTAGACCATCACTGGTCTTTGACTTGTATCATCAGCAGGTTTAGTTCGTTCGTAGGCTAGCAAGACTATAGCTTAGGTGGTGACTGGGACCTGAACAAAGTTCGGGCCAGAATCAGGAACAGGGAGGGTTAATCTCTTTAGGATTTGCAAGAGACTTTGATTGGTACAGATACCATAAGTTGAAGCTCAAAGCCTGGTTGATGAGAAATAGCTACAGAATATGAAAAATCACATTCTCATTCTTAGAACAATATTGTATGTTTCTGTGTTTCTTACAACTAAGAATTTTCAAGCACTTTTCTGCATTAATAGCTTGAACTTTCTGACACAGCCGTGAATTACCTGCATGTGACTGTCACTGCTTGACAGAGAGGTGAATGGAGGTACTGGAGACAGTACTGGATTGAATTCCCTTTTTACGTGCATCTTAAGCTGTTACTATTATCTGTGCAAAGAGGAGGCAAATGTTATCATGTTGTTTTTTCAGACTGCCTAGCAGTCTGGAGATTTGGAGGCATGGAGAAGTAGTGAAGCAGTTTTGAGGCAAGGAATGAAGCTGGTTTGTCTCAGGTATCACAGGAACAGCAGAGTAAAGCTGCAAGCACAGCTTAGCTTTCCTTTGCTTCTGCTGACAGGCTTGATCACTAGGGTAAGACTGACTTGAGTCTTTTGTAGTCATTTACATCCCTGCCAAGAAAACTCTACCAAATCACTGTTTTTATACTTCCATTCTCTTAATCCTACTCTTTCTTTCTTTCACCTCAAGTCTGTTCACAAACTGAGTCCAAACTGCTGAGGAGGAACCCAGGATAGGGATAAGGAAAGATGTACAGATCCACTTAATTTACCCAGCAGTGCCAGCACTGTAAACAAAATGGGCTGTCATACATCCTGGCACCAAAGGATGGAGCAGGAACATATCTGAATGTAATCACTTTGAGTAACTTCAGCAAATAATGAAGGGCTGACTAATACCAGGAGCCTCTTCTACAGCTCATTTACTGTGTGAGCTGGTTCTGAGACACGCTCGGCAGATGAGAATGCACATCAAATGTTTTGATCTATGGAAGAACACTTTTCCTAATATTTTTCCAAAGATTTTTTTCCTCAACTTTGTAATGTGACTCTGAAGACGGTCATGCCATATTTTTAAAGGAGACACTCTGAGTGTGTTTTTTAAGACCTTTATTGAAGGGGGACGAAGGGTTGCATATTTTTAAACTCCAAAACCCAGATGTTCTTTAACAGAGAAAAATAGAATAACATACATTAATAGCTTGGAAAACAATGGCAATATTTAATTAACCTTTAGAAATGGCTAATCTGTGAATCTGCACGTGTCAGCTCATCTTTAGAACAGAGTGACTGTGTGTGCCTTTGCCAAAATCAACATGCTTGTTCGGTGGATTTCTTCCACTGGGGATTCACATGAAGAACAAAAAAAGGAAAAAAAAAGAAAGAAAAAATAAATTTTTTTTTCAGCTGTTTGACTTGAAGCATTCATGTGATCCAGATGACCTCGTCAGGGTTGATGTAGCCTGGTGTGCCACAGATCCAAGATCTGCATGTTCAAGACTTGGCTCTTAGCCGTTAGTCGTTGGACCAGACAGTCTGCAGGTCTTGTGGGACCATTAAAAGCTTCAGTTTAGCAGTGGGGCCGTTACCTCTTCATCACTGACTTTCTCTCGCTCTGTCTCCCCGCCTTTAGCTTGGCTGCTATCAACACTTCTCTTCAGCAGATCGTCTACCTGCCAAATCCTCTCCTTTTTAAATCCTTTAAGTAGGAATATGGATCACAGGAGAAAAAAAAAAAGGGCCCTTGAACTTCTGGCTCCTTTCGGAGTCCCCCATTTCCCATTTCCCATTTCCCTCCTGTCCCATTTCCCATCTGACAGGAGTCCCATGCTAAAATGGGATGGGCTGTATGCCTCCTCCAGCTGTCTCCAAGGGCTGCAAGGTGCAGGCAGCTCACAGAGTTTCTCAGCATGCAGGAGAGGTATTTGAAGCATAAGGCTCGTGGTGCATGCAGGAGGAGTGGCAAGTACACCAGAAGGTGAAGAGATGGCTGGAAGCAACAGTAATGCCCCTCCATCTGGAAAGATGAGTGCTGTTTAGTACGTCTGGAAAGCATTATTTCTGCAAATAGCTCAACCTCTTTCAGCTTAGAGGCAGGGATCCCAGCCTGCTGCCAAGCTTAGATTTCCCTGATGGCAATGTGGTAGGGGAGATGGTGAACAAGTGTACTAATGGCATAAAGCAGGAAAAAACAGTATCCAATACATCAGCTTAAGGTACATCAGGCATCTGCCCTTCTCCCAGAAGACTGCCTGTGACTTCAAATTGCATTAAGACACACTTGCGTTTTATATCACGGGATCAACCCATATGATAAAAGTTTAATTGGGTGGGTGTGAAGGGGAATTTAGAAGTCACTCAACTGACAGTTCCCAGTGATTTAGCTTCACAAGGGAGATATGGGAAGGCATAAACTTGAGTCTACTAGTGTCCCTGAATTTTTGTTTGAATTGTAGCTCTGCAAAGATCTAACTTTACATGAAGCTCATCTGAAAACACTGAGGTGTGCTGTTTCATGTTGTTTCAGAACAAATGCCTGACCCAAGCTTGATTTAAATTCAGAGACCAGAGAGGATCTTTCACCAAACCTCATCAAGCCTTTTGCTTTGTAGCAAAATAAAAGCCAGTTAATAGGACTTGTCTCTAAATATTTTTGAGTGGATAGAGATCCAGGTGCAAGTTCCAATATAATACTTGCTTAGCTTTTAACCATATTAAGTCAACAACCTAAGCATCTGTTGGAAATGTACTTCTCATGTGAATTTCAAGCAGGACGATTTCCAAACTCCTTCTCATCAGTGTACAGTCTGTTTCCTAATGATATATATTCATGATCAATGTGGGATGCTGTGCGTGGTAATGAACAAGTTGTAATGCAGCTGATGTGTGAGGGTCTTGTGTGTATTCCCATGGGTCACTGTTGACCAGCCACCTGATATGTGCCAAGTTGGGATGAGATACGTGGTGTGCAGAGCTCAAGGAGGATTTTTGGAAAATGTTCCTTTGGTTTATATACAGCAGATTTTAAAATTGTTCCTTTGTTTCTTTTCCCCATGAAATTCAATTGATGTTCTCTTTGAAAAGGTAAGATCAAAATGTATTTGAAATGTATTTGAAAACTTTCTTGGACTGGACTCCAGACCCTGAAATACATATTTGGAAAAGCAGGCTATCCTCAGACTTTAAAATAAAGGCACAAACCCTACTTTTTTGGCAGTCCAGGAGAATCTTGTCACAGTTAGGGTGGGTTTATACATCTTTTCACAGATTTGTGGATGTTTGCCTCAAAATTTTCTTTATAGTGCTTCTTTCCACATCTGTCTTCTGTTCCAAATGTCAGTCTGTTCCAAAATATTTGTTGAATTTTGTACAACTTGAAGGATTCCCTACAGCTCCTATGCTTAAGTATATGGAAGACTTCACAGGTCAGGGTTGACATTTGTTTCATTTTTAAAGGCTACAAAATGAGTTTAAAAATTGTCTGTGGTGATTTAAGATAACTACATATGCAGACTTGTGTATTCACTGGTAGTGTATTGTAGTTCTTAGTGTAAGAAATCAAAACACAAGGAATTAATTTTTAACAATAGCAACAAAACAAACTTAGTAAGCCAATTTACCTTGCTTAAAAAATGGATGTTACTTTTTTCTTGTGACATTCCCTAGGCGTTTTCCACAATTTTCACCAACATTGTTTCAAAGCTATTTGATTTTTTTTTCTTGGCTAAAAAATAAAGATGTCCATAAGGATTTCTTTTTTCCCCCAGCTTTTTAATTTTTCTTTTTTTTTTTTTAACTGTACAAAGTAAGAAGTTTGAGAGCATTTTGGTAAAATATGATAGAAAATTTCCAATAATAAAGAGAAATAGCTGATGCATTTTGTGAAGAATTGTTTTTGGATAAAAAGGGTTCTTTTCAAGTGAAAAGGCATGTCGTGCAAAAAATTCAATTAGTTCTAGTTTCAAGATCCCTATGGGCCATATCCTGAATAGTTATTGAGACAAAGCTCCCATTGAAGTCATTGGGCATACTTCCTGATTAAAGCCTTCAGGACTAGGTCAACTGGGAGTTTTGCCTGAGTAAGCACTTCAGGATTTGAGTGTAAACACAGCCATTGGGGAATAAATGGGTTAATACGGCAGCCTAATACATTCTCTGCTTTTGTAAGCTCTGCTTTACACAAGGGACATGGGTCCCTCTTCCTCCTCATGAGGATAGCAGACATTTTCTTTTCCATAGCACACTGTGCTGGTGCCCTTTACTCACGTCATCGAAGTGGTGTGGTCTGGTCTGGCAGTGTTTTTCCGCTCCCCTCCGAGAACCAACCCCCCATGTCAGCGTAAAGGCCAAACCACTTTTTTAATACAGTACCAAGGGAGGAATTCCCCTGCCCCCTCCTAGCCAAGCCCGTTCCCTCATCCAGGCTGAGTTAGTCATGTCTGACTTCTCCTATTCACATTATGGCTACCCTTGTTGCTTTTTGGGTTTTGTTTTGCTTCCTTACTGTTGTTGTTTTTCAGCCAAAGCTGTCATTTATCATGAGAACAAGAGCAGCCATGTGTTGATTTTTCTGGATTCCTTTTGGACAGTGTCCCAGTGCTAATGAAGGCCCTTCCAAAGTGCTAAAGAGCTGGTGCCAAAATCAGTTACAGTGAAAACAATAGGGGAGTGGTGCACAGACAGCACATCTAGTGTGTGTGTGCGTGCATGCGTGTGTGAGTGGAGGGAGCACTTACAATTGTGATTTTGGTCCCCCTCCCTTAAGGATAATAAATTTGACTGAACTAAGGGGCTCGGATTCACATTTGCTCAGAGTCTGGGGCACATTAGAAATAAAAGCCAGTGGAAAAATAGATGGTAGATGTTCACACATTATGTCCTGGCTGGTCTGGATAATAACACAAAAATCAATGTTGTACGTCAGCTGTGACAATGATGATGAAGCTTCTGTGAGAGTTATAGGACCTTGAAATTCAGGGCTTTATCTCTGCCTGTGGGCCATTTATCTAAAAACTTTTTTTTTTTTTTAAGGGATCCTGAAAGTGCCTTAAAAAAAATCTTCTTTTTATTTTTAAATATTTTTTTGCTCTTTTAAAAACCAGAACTGTTCTGCTTTGCGGACTTTATAAGCTGCTACATTGACAGCGCACGGTAGGTCTTACAACACCAAGCAGCAGTCAGGGCATTCTGTGCTGTTAATTTGCAGGGTGGTGATGGGAACACTTTTCCAGGAAGGCGAGTGAAACAGGAACACAGGGAAGGTGCGCGAATCTCGACAGTCACCCTGCGGAGCTGCCGTCCAAACACGAATTCCAGGCTAAAGACAGGCAGTCACCGTGCGGGTGCTGGGACCTCTGAGTATTTTCGCCTCGTGGGAAGCGGACAGGCACTGCTTTTTCCTGTTATTATTCATCGCGGAGGATTTAGTATTTTATGAATCAAAGGGCCGGGCAGTTTTGCAGCTCCCCCCTTCCCCCCAACGCGTTCCCCGTCCCGGTTTCTGGCCTTGCGCTCCATCTGCCGGCTGGCGCCCCGCTCTCTGCCCGGAGCGGCGGGGCTGGGGCTCGGGCACAGCGCGGCGGAACCGACCTGGACCTGCCACCGGCACCGGGGAGCCGCGTCCCTCCTGCCGGAGAGCACACGGCAGACGAAAACGTGCACCAGACTCCAAACACACAAACACACACACAAAATATATATATATCTGTATATTCATATCCCCTGCACCTGACGGGGATCCAGCCACTTCTGAGGTGCTTCTCCTAACCCTTACCCACTCCTCTTTATTAAACCCAAAATGATTTAATCAAACTGATGTTTACCCAACATAGCTGCGAAGCAATATTTTCATTAGCAGGTGCCAATCTTTCTTGGGTGCATTTCAGTTGTGAGCTAGCCACTCAATGTTTAGAGGCAGATGCTGGTGGTTTGGAAAGGCCTTTCTGTGATAGTACCCACCAAAGCTGCTGTTTGAGTTTTGTCCCAAAATATATAAATATACAGGAATTAGATGAAATAATCTCTATAGTTTGGACAAAGCTGGTAGGTGATTGAATATAAGGATGAGTTTAATTTACCTCTGCCACCTACACATATATAAAAGGTTCCATAAATAAAAAATTACCCCTAATTCACACTACTTTAGATTCCCCATTTTTCATTTATTGTTGCTGTAACTACATAGGTGATTTTTTAATTTTTCTTGTCTGCATAGAGACTACCTCCTGCAAGATTTGGTAGACTCCATAGATTATTAAGCCAGAAGGGCTGTTGTGTTCATCTGCTCTGACCTCCTGCATAGCACCAGGCATACAATTTCACACTGTGATGTCCTCATCTACGCAAGCAATTTTATTTGTAGCCAAGCTAAGTCACAGCTTACAGAAAGGTAGTTCAAAGACCCACAGCTCTATGTAGCATTCCTAACAACCTATCTGGACTTTAAATTTTCTTCGAAACACAGCACTCCATTAGAAGTTTCCACCCATGCTTTGCCAAGCTATACCAGAGGAGTTGCTTATCCTCCTTTGACAGCATGAAGCTATTTGAGATGTAACATTTATGCACATAGACATTTCAGGAGAGGTCTAATTTATCAGCTATCTCCTCTTCTTTCACCCTCTTATTCAGGCATTTCAACAGAGCAACAGATGGTCCTTGCAGGCCATTTGCTGTGATTGGAATTGTAGTGTCCCAAAAAAGGGCCAGCTTTCTTATCACTAAAAGTGAGTCTAAGTTTCCAGTAAGAATTTCAAATGATGCCTCAATTTGCCTTGCTGCTAAAGAAAACATGTTTCCCAACAGTTGAAGGGTGAAATCTGCAAATTTTAAAAATCATTTCTCACCATATGGACTATCCTACCCTTATAATCAGAAAGAATGGAGATTTTGAAGACATAGCATAGAGAAGTCCTTATTTTTGTCTTTGTACCCTTGGGTCCTGAATTTGCTATGACTAAAATAGTAATTTATTTGAAAGTAACTCTTCTCATTATTTATTGATATTATTGTCACATTTAAACATTTGTAGGGACTAGTTTTAATTGTATATTCTATCAATGTACCTTAGGAGCAAAGTCGTTACATAAGCCTGTGTTTTGTCTTAATACAAAAAGATTTCTTTTTTTTTCTTTCTAACATAAAAGTGTTCTCTAAAAGATTTTGTTGTAATTATCACCTTGAATTTTGCAAACAACTCCATTTTATAGACTAACAGAAAATACTTGTAAAAGTCTGGATAAAGCTTGTAAATGTGTATGAAATTCTTTGGCCCAGCTGCTGCAGACATGATATAGTTCTGCATGGCTACAGAGTGTTGCCACAGGCCTGGTGTCCTAAACATATGTGGTTTATTTTGCTGACCACTTGTATACAGGGACCCCCATGCCCAAAGGTACTTTGGAACTTAGGCCTTAAGTCATGTTGTGGGCATTCCTAACTCTCAGGGAAATGAGAGTCAGGCAGCTTGATCCTTCCAGTTACTGGGTTAGTATTTTTTTCACTAGTTGATCAGCTAAAGTGAATTTTAGGATATGGGTATCTTCCTAGGGCACGCTTTGGCAAGGTGAGCTCTGCCACTTGGATACAGAGCCATGTTTTGAACTGGATACATGGATGACATTCACAAAATCACAGAATCAAGGTTGGAAGAGACCTTTAATATTATGAAGTCCAGCTGTAACCCTGCACTACCACTGTAAAGAGTTACATTGTGTGTACTTTCCTTATGCACAGCTTTAATGCCTGCAGACTTCAAATGATCCAGCCTCTTGACTCTGGAGATTAACTTTGAGTCACAGCCTGTTCATACCTGTCTTGTATGAGACATCCAAGTTCACAAACCAAGCTAAGGGATGATTCAAGCCTGTGATCTCAACCCTTATACAAGGACTCAAAGCTAAAGGGCTGCATTGTGTGAAGTGAGATTCCAAGAGGGCAGCAGATTTTTCTCTCCCTCTACAGGAAAGAAGGCAAGAGAAGAAGGATTTTGTTTTCTCCCATGCTAGAGTAGTAAATATAGCTTAATAGCATTTCTTTAATTCCTCAGCAGATTTATGCAGAGCTCAATGTAGCCAGGTCTGTGGATAAGGTAAAATAAACTGGGAGATTTCAGATAGAAAAAGACAAGAGATGAGATGAGATGAGATCTCTGAGGGAATAAGTTGATTTAGCCAGGCAGGAAAAGCATATGTGTTAATTGAGATAGTCTGGACTATGGAGGTAAACCCTGTAATTTTGAACTACATTCTCAAGGTGAACTCATACAGTAAATCTTTGCTCTTTCATGTCCTATCATCTTGGGAAAATCATAGCCCAGGTAAGATGACAGACTTGCTTATCTAGTGCAGAAGAATTAGATGCCTGAGAATAGGAAATACAGAAAACAGCATGCTGAACAGGAAGCTATAGGCATGAAACTGTGGAAAATGCCAGTAGATTTTGCCTAATCTTAACCTGAAAGTTTTCTGATTTCCCCATGTGCTCAGAAGTGTTTGTTCTGTGTAGATATCACCCTTCTATCATTAGGGTAGATGGTTCTGTACCTTCCACTTAAGAGTCATTTATGGAGAATCATGAAAAGCTAGGTGTGCCAAAGACCGTGACTATTACTTCACTGGTGCCCATCTTTTACATAATTTCCTGCCACAATGGTGTAGCAAGAAAGTTCTCATCACTTTTATGAGGACTAAGGATTAGAATGGCATAATAAAGACCACACTATGGCATACCTGGTATGACAGCATTTTCCAGTTTTCTGTTCTTTCTTTCAAAGTTGGATCATTGTGCACACTAAGGTGGTTGAGGTCTGGAGCCTCTACCTAATGACACAGACTGAAGTTTCTATGGTTATTTCAGAGGACCCTGACTGCTGTGGACTGAGTCAGGACATAAGGAGCAAAACTCTGTCTTTCCTAGAAACCTGCCAGTAACTGTGAGGATATTATTGAGGAGACAAATCCAGGCTCTCCACAGGGGTACATGTCAGGGGGTCAAGAGGTGATGTAAAGGAGTGTCAGGTGGATATAAGAAAAACCTTTTCCCCCATGATGAGAGTCAAGCAGTGGTCACTCAGAGGCTGTAATCTCCATCTTTGGAGGCTCTCAAAACTAGAATGGACAAGGCCATGATCAACCTATTCTGATCTCATAGCTGAGAAGAGAGATTTCCTGGATCCCTTACTGAGTCATCCTCTGATCCTGTGTATATATACCTGGGGTTTCTGGAATTCCATAACACTGAGTCAATGCTAGGAGAAAACCCTACTGTTCCTATGCTGCAGGCTTGGGATAGACTGTCTTGTCACAATCTGGTGGACAGGGTTCTTACCTGGGACACAAGTTTAATGCCACTTAGGCTGAAGAGAGCCTGAACCCAAGTCTTTTTCTCCCAGAATAGCATAAATACTCAGCATAGGGCAGGTGTCAGCTGCATCACTTTGTTGTAATATAGTTACATATAATATAGCTGTGGTATAAGATAGCCCCATCCATGACCATCCTTAGTGAAGATCCTAAATATTCCTGACTATCCTCACGCAGGGGGTGACCACTCCTCGCTACCTGTAACTCATGGCTGCAGTCCTCTCCAGGGTTAGTGCCTGCCCTTTTCTGCCAGAACCTGAAGCTGTTGCCTCACTTGCACCTCAGATGTCATGAACTGGAAGAGTCATTCAGCCTAAAGGTATGCCAGAATGATCATGTAGCAGCTAGTCAGGATGTAGCCCTGGCTCCCATCTGAATGTAAGTGAATTGCAAAGTATAATGTCTTTGACAGGACTGACTGCAGTGGTGAGGGATCATAACTTAGGGCTTCATCTGTGGAAATGGGATGTAATTTTCAAAACAATGTGAGAAAATATTTATACTTTTCTGTATGACGATGAAGGTACTAAATGTGAAGCCTAGAGATGGTAAGGAACTCTTCCATTTTCTATACCACCTTTGCTGCACAAAGCCCTCTTGTGACCATACTCTGGGCCTGGAAGACCAACTTAGGGAGGCAGGACAGGGGCTTTTCTGGTGGCTGCACAGCCCTCTTGGAAGAAAGGGGGTACCTTAGGTGGCTGTTGGGGGTTGAATAA
>VXBI01010658.1:0-29960 GCA_013397375.1 Toxostoma redivivum
TCTATATATATCTATATATATCTTCTTATGTTTTTTAAAGCTTAACTACCAGCACCAATACCCATTAAAAAGAAAAAAAATATATACATATATCTTCTTATGCTTTCATTCAACAACTTGTTCAATTTGATTTCTTTAAGCTTCATCTGCCATCTAGCCTGTGTGGCAATGCATCACATGCCTGTACAGTTTGTTAATGAATCTAGAGATTTTTTTTCCTTGTTTTTGGAGCTATCCCTGCTACCTCTCTGCTGGACCACCACGGGTAAATTGTTTATGTTGCAAAGAAGCAAGGTATGACCAAAGGTTCCAATTTTTTCAAAGTACTTTTTGAAATTCCCCCAGTTCTTTGCCATCTCCCAAGGTGCTGAATTTTATACTCTAATTATTTTTCATATTATAACTCCAACCCCAATAGCAGCAACGCATATCAGATTTGGTTTTTGCCCCCTCCTGGGAGTATCACTAATTCCCTTCTAAGAGGAAAGAACCTTGACTGTGATCCTAAAAACATGGCCTGACCTTCAGAAATAAGTCCAAAAGAACAATAAGTTGAGACAGCAGGTTTCTCTTGAGCAACAGTAGCAGCTGTGGGAGCTCTGACAATTCTGAAGAACTGATTCCTTTTTAGGTTGCCATGGTGAGGTTTCTAATTTATAAACCATTAGTGTTATACATTTGTTCCTCAAAGTCCAAATTAATTGTTTAGCAAATGTCTTCCACAGGAGGTGAGCTAATGAAATAAATCAGTGCAAAAATCCTACAAAATAAATTAGTAATCTATCCTTTCAGAATATCTTCTTTTGAAATTCTTACTTTTTAAATTCCTCATTAAAATTGTGCATGAGTTTTCAGTCATCCATACATTACTATTTTAGCTAAAATACTTTTTTTTTAAGTTACCTCAATGTTATCTCAGTTCTCAATGCAATTCATGCATCCTGCAGCCTATCTTGTCAACAACTTTAATATACTTTGACCAAAGAAACTCTTCTGATTATAAACAGATCACTTAATGACGTTAAAAATTTCAAAGCAACAACTTTATATCATAAAACATATTTTTTATGCAGAATTGGCAATAACATCCTATGCCTCTCAGTTCTATTCCTTATGCATCCTCTTGGCTTATCTTTAATATCTATTTGTAGTAATAATTTTGTTATGGAGAAATTCTGCCTTCAGTACAATGATTGCCACACTAACAAATTTCAAACCTACACCACTCTTGTTTCGAATAAATATCACAGATGCAATCCCATCATACAAGCTGTATTTAAATGGTCCGAAAAACCAACCACAGTGACAAGTATACTAATTAGTACCATTAGTACCATAGGAATATATTACTTTATTTTTTGGGGCTACCAAGAATTATAAATTATTCTGAAAGCAGAATTCAATCACTTTGTTTTCAGCTCCTGAAGCCAAAGTGTCTGGACACTTTGATTTATATTGAATGGCCAAATCATATATGCACCACTACAGCTTCATTTCAAATGATGCAGAAAAGATTGGTCCCCAGATATTAATCCTCCAGAAACTGAACATTTAGCTTTTCAGGAGCACCTATTTGTTAAAAACATAAGCATGGCATAGGAATAAGTAGCTAGTGATTTATAGTGCTAAAGGCTAATCAGTGCTATCAGTAATACGAGAAAAATTTAATTCAGAATGTTTTTCTTGATGTCAGCATCTGAAGGGTTCATCTGGAATGGTACAACTGAAGACTGCAAAGTAAATGGAATGAAGTGTCATGTGAAAAAGAGACATTTGAAAAGAAAAAAAAATGCAAAACCAGGTGTACATAAAAATGAAAGAAATATACGCTCATCAAACTGAAATGGTATGAAGTAGCAGTACATGGAGAAGTGATAGGTACGGAATAGTCAAACAGCCAGCTGAGGAATCATAGCTACAACACAGCTGCTGCAAATGGCCAAACCTTCAGCCTTCAAGAGTATTATTCTGATAACTGAGCGTGCAACTTTTCTGTACAATGAAGAAACTGGAATTCCGTACAATGAGAATACTGGAACACAAGTCAGCTGATGGCCTAAGCTTTTAAACAGCTGCTGTCATTTAATTCTACATATTTAACATATTAAAAAACTAAAGTCTCCAAAGAAAATTAATTAATGTATAAAAATTATGCTTTTAAGATCTGAATTGCTGAGAGAAAAGTAGAATAGACAACAGTTCCTGTGTAAATCCCATTGAAATGAACTTCTAGTTCAAGCATCTTTCTCTGACAGAATTTACACGTTCCCATGATAATGGTGTTATGCTTGCCTTAACAAAAACCTCAAGGAAGCACGTCTAAATTCTGAGGCAATATTTATGTCTCTGAGAGTATCTTTCATCTCATTCTCCCATATCTGCATTATTGTGACTTATGTTGAAAATACATATCACTGAATTTAGAACAATTACATCTTTCTATTAAATGCTTTATCTTGAGTTCAATGGTTACAATAGAGAATCCAGTCAGAATTCAGAATTTCCTTACCTCTCTTCATGAGTGTTTGAGAACTGGAACACTAGTCCCATCATCAGTGCACTTTCTCATACACTTTGCTGCTGTTCTCTTCAGATACAGTCCTTATTTTCCTGAATTATCTGCCTGTGACAAGAATCCTTGCTCTTTGTCTTCTCTCGTGTTTGTTTCCAGAAGTACTGAAGACATATGCAAAGTAGTCCTTCTTGAAGAAAAATGGAGAGCAGTGAGCAGCCTCAGGTAAATTCTCTGAAAATAGAGTGAGAGAAGACTACACTCATTACACTGAACACCCTAGGGCTGCCTGATAGAAAGCACCCATGGAACAGGGAGACCCTCCACAGGTACCACCTTACTTCTATAGATGTGATGGCAAAAGCCTGCTCTAACAACAAATTTTGAAGATGAAGCCGTAGCATTGTGAACACCTACTAGGACCTCTTCCAAGGCATGAGTGACAAAGTTCAAGAATACATCCAAGTATTTGTTTGAAAATCAAATATTGGGCATAAAGATGGAATCAGCATCTCTTGCAGTTTGGGTTTTTTTTCCCCCCATCCCTTGAAATAGTGAGAAATATCTAATTCCCTGACAAATCCATCAACATCTATCAATGAAATAGTCTGAGGCAGTTTATGTCTCATGGGCTCTTTGCACACAGCTGAGCTTCTAATACACATTTTTAATCTCTTACATTAATAAGAGTTGGAAATGTTTTATTCTCCCAGATGAGAGCTCTGATTCTCCAGTGTAATAGGGTAATAAGTTTTTAATTTGTAAAGCAATTTGATGATTGCAAAATGAACATTACATTGTGATTATATTGTTCTAATAACATCAATGTTTTTAAACAAAGAACACTAACATTCTTATATTCATTTAACATTTTCATTACTTACAGATTTTAATATTTTCTGTCTAGTGTCAGATCACTAATATTAATGTGAAATGGAGTTTACACTTAGTCAAAGTTACCAAGCTCATTGTGCTAGACCAAGTCATGTTCATCCATTCACATTCATTGTACTTTCTTGTGTTTCATGATTTCATAGAATCATAGAATGGTTTGTGTTGGAAGCAAACTTGAAGATTTCTGGTTCATTGCCATGGGCATGGACACCTTCCCCTAGACCAGGTTGCTCAGAGCTCCATCCATCCTGGTCTTAAACACTTCCAGAGATGAGGTATCCTCAACTTCCTGGGCAACCTGTGCCACTTGACCTTCACAGTAAGAATTTCCTCCTTAATCTATCTAAACTGATGCCCTTTAAGTTTGAAGCCATTCTCCCTTGTCCGGTCTTGTATAGAGTCCTTCATCTTTCCTGTAGGCTCCCTTCAGGTACTGGAAGGCCACAATCAGGCCACCCTAAAGCCTTCTCTTTCCCAATCTGAACAATTCCAATTCTGTTTGCATTTGCTCTTGGAAGGGGTGCTCCATCCTCTAACCATTTTGCTGGCCTCCTCTGTACTCACTCCAATAAATCCATGTCCTTCCTGCGCCAGGGATCCCAGAGCTAGATGCAAAATTCCAGGTGGAGTCTCATGAGAGTAGAGTAGAGGAGCAGCTTTTATGCATTACTGTTTACACTTGTCTTTTTGAAACAAACACAAAAATAAAGGCAACTGGAAACATTAGCAAATGAATATTACTGCCTTTTTTTTTTTATTATACAAAATGCTCCAATTAGAAAACCTCATGGAAACTAGGAGTAACATCTCCTTCCACATATCTCTTGAAAAATTAAAGGATTTTTTCATTCCATTCTGACATGGATTTAGGTCCTGAAACAACCATTGTCATTAATTCAGAAGATGTTCATAGTATTTCAATGTCTTGGGCACTCAGATTGGAATAGTTTGCCATATACTATACATCTCCCTTAAATACCAGTGAATGTATCCAAGAACGTCCTGAACTTAAACAAGCACACTTTCACATGTTCTACTAATACTTGAGTCATGGTAGTGGTTTCATTATTAATAATGTAATAATTATAATGTAGTATTAATGTATATGCAATAAGGTTGATTACAGGAAGCCCAAGAAGTCAGCTTTTGCTTCATTTTACATAAATCTTTCACAAAGCACAACTGTAGTTCATAATCTGCTTTGCATCCATATGAAAATAAGACATAAACACACCATGAAATAAAGCACAATAGTGGCTGTTGTAGAAAGATCTTTCCATAATTATCTTTTTCTTGGCCTGAAAACATGTGCTTTTTGAATCAAAATCAGAATTAGGAAAAGTTCTCCAGGAATGAATTTTCTGCTAGGATTAGCTAGGAAAGCAGGGCTCCTACCCTTGTTGCACACTTAGAACATGAATAAAGACTATGCTGCAGGGAACAGGTAGCAGCTGTAATTCTGATACATTATTCTATAAGAGCAGCACAAGGCCATGACTGCAATTCCTTGAATGTCTGGGTAAGCACTATTCTCCATGTATTATTAATGTCCATGGGAAGTTCAGGTTCATGCTTGGCACTCATTGTGCCTTTCTTTCATGCTGCATGCAATACATAGCACTGTGGCATTCATATCAACACCAAAGAAGGTATTTAGGTTGACCCAATTTTTACTTTTATAATATTATAATTTTTGTTAAAGAGTTGCATTTTTTGAGTGAATTAAAATCAGGCACTGGAGATCTTTTTTACAAAAATCCCTTGATGAAAATATTTGCATGAAGAATTTAAATTAAATTATAGCTTTTACGTTGAATATATTAAATACCAGTCTTTCTATTTTACCAATTTTCTCCTTTCAAAGGCTTGGGTTTGGCACCTTGTGTAATTTTAATATCATGTCAATCTGGAAACTAACTGAGAAACATAATCTCTGCTTTTAAAAGTTTAAATTATCATATCTATATCTCTCTCTACCTTGTCTTACAAATCCTACCCACTGCAAATTATACAACTTTCATGTGCTTTAAAATCCATAAATAATGTGATGTTATAAGACACAAATTTAACCAGGAAAAGTTATTTTAGAACGATTTTGTTTTGTGCTCACTTTTGCTGTATCATTTGTGATAAGACATGCCTACCAATATATAAAAGAAAACCTTTTTCCATGTCAAAATATTATAAGAATGTAAGAGATCCCACCAGTAATAGAACGCACCATTTTAAAATCAGTGTATTTAAAGTGTATCCAGCATTACAAAATTGTGCTTAATACATAAAAGTATGAAATATATAAATAAACAAATAAATCAGTTTTGAGCTATTTTAAGTGTTGTGCAACATATTTACATTTTAAAACCCATGAATGTTATATGAGATAATCAAAACTCAGAAAACAAAAAATGCACACCACATTTCCTTGAAAGATTTCTATTTACTTCTGTTTCACTCGAGGGCCAGTTTCCCAAAGGGTTGTTTTAATATATGATATATAGGTGTTATATAAAAATTATATTATATTCACTATCCATAAAAGTTTCTTTTAAAGTTCAGAGCCATCTTAGTTATAAAAAGATTTCAATCAGACTTTATTAATCAATCAATCAATCAATCAATCAATCAAGTTTTTACCAAAAGCTTTAGGCAGAGAGGAGTTATAAATTATCTGCGTTCTTTGCACTTTATATTAGGTTGTCAAATGAACCTCTCCTATGTAAATGTACTTGAGTGGGGCATTATAAACTTTTGGACAACTGAATGAAAAATATCTGTAAAAGCTAAATATTTTGTTCATGTAGCCCAGTCATAGCCAAAATGCTTCTTCTTATGATTACTTGGAACTTCACTAGATCCTCTGAATTCTGTTTGTCTTCTTAGCTGAAAATGAGAGTTTATCTATAAAATGGCATAGTGTACATTGTTTGTGCAAAGATTTTTGTTTTCATTTCAGAATAAAAATATGAATATAGAAGAATAAATATATTGAAAAAAAATCATATTTTTTTCACAAGCAGTTGAGATTTTGCAAAACTTGCCTCCTCATAGCTGTATCTATTTCTCCTAAAATAGAGTTGAGATTCTATTTTATGTGCCTGTTACACAATATTAGCCTTTAAGGTCAATCGACATAGTGGCAAATGTTGCAAAGAAGGTTTGAAAATAATCAAAGCTTTAAAATCTTCTGTGCAGTGTTGCTACGTTGAAGTAAGTGGGCCTTCCATAATTAAATTTCTAGCTATATTCCCTCCTAACTCTGAGGCATCAAGAGTAGTGTCAAAACCTGCAAAATACTGTAATACTGTATGCAATAAGACATCAAAATTAAATTAAATTAAATTTCATATTTCAAAATATGAAATCCCTAGTTAGCTACCTTAATTCTGGTATATAAAAGTATTTAAGCTATGATTTATAAATATTGTATTTTATCTATAATCTTTGATAGAAAATATTTTTAAATACTATGGTTTTCATAGGTAGTTTCATTGTAGGCTGATTAAACATGAACAGTACTCAGAAATTCAGCTCTGCTTCTTCATCCGATGAACACCATTCAGACACATTAACTGGAAGACAATATTAGTTATCTGCTGTATGTCAAAACAGATAAAATGCATTTAAATTAATGGGAGTAGAGTGGCCTCTGTCCATGAGATAATAGAGTGCTTTGTGAAAGTGTCCTGCACTGATTTGTGCTGAGTGTGAGACACTGAGCAATTTAACAAAGCTGCTAAACAAGCGCCTTTCTTCTTTGAAGGTCCACCGCAGCAGAAAGTTGAGGTAAAACGGAGGAGAAAATAATGCAAAGATTAGCTGTCAGGTGTGTTAAAACAGTTATTTACTGGAACAAATCAGGAATTCTGCTTCCATGGTCATTAAATGTTAGTTTAATGTGAAAATACGCCTGCAGACAGTGTGTGAGTTATTAAAAGACATAAAATATATTGAATGCACCATTTTTCTAAAGCATTTCAGCACAGGTTTTATGATTCATCAAACTTCAGTCTCAACATACTACCCAGAGTCTTTCCAGAATGATATACCCAAAAGCAGCACGATAAAAAAGAAGTATTTTTCTGCAATATGCATCAGGGTTCAGACACTTCTTTTGAAACAGGCTTTTAACTAGATTAACTAGTCAGCCTGAGGGCATACCTAACATTCATCTTGGCTGCATCTGTACAACTTGGTCTACAGCACATCCTAAATATGAGAAATTATACAATCAGAATGTTTAAGGATGTGGCATTAATTTTCAAAAGCTGAAAAAGCATAAAGCCATATTATTTTTCTAACTCTGAAGGTGCCAAGCACCTAGCATGAGAACCAGACCCATACAAATGGACTCCTCAGAGCCCTAAAAATAGGTATTAGGAAAGGCATTCTCAGTGCAATATTAAGGTGATTGGTTTTGAATCTACATCAAAGGTAAAGCCTCTGCATGAGAAATACAGACTTAAAGTCTTATGGATCAATATTAACCTCTCTCCATGCAAGCATAAAATATTTAAAATTGTATTTGCAATATGCCCCTTTTTAGAGACAAGGAGATTAAGCTGATAGCAAGGTTCAACATTCAAGCTAATCACTGTGAAATTCTTAGTGACATATTGAATAAGCTTTTCTTTTTAGACTTAGATCCAGCTCAAAATTTGTCTTTGTTCAATGGTTGATTTATGTTTAAATATTCCATTTGCAATGAGACAATATTAACACTATAGGCCAGATTCTATTCTTGGTTTCATGTGGAATAGATGGACTTATTGTATATTCATCCATAAACATATTAAATTAAACAAGAATTTGGCTTTTTAATAAATACTCTTTATACTCTGATGTCTCAGAAGCTATTTTGCATGAGGTTTACATCACATTTTTACAAAGATGACTTGTGTCTGGCTTTGGAAAAGGCTGTCAAGGGAAGTGGTGAAATCATCCTTTGAAATGTGCAAAAAATAGGTGAATGTGATGCATGGGGACATGGTTTATTGGGGAACTCAGTGGTGTTGGGTTAGTGATTGGATTTGATGATCTCAGAGGTCTTTTCCAATTTAATGATTCTATGATTCAAATTCTGTCATGAGGTTCATTTAGAAATATCTTTTTGCGTCAAGATAACCTAAAATATTCTACCACTTACACTTATGTTTCCTAATTTACCATTAGATCATTTCTAGTGGTCTAATTTACCATTTCTAATGAACATACTTAATTAGAAGTTGAACTTTGAGAAATTTTCATTGTTGTTTGGTGAAATATTAATGCTTTTTCAAGAATAAATCAATCTGGATGCATTTTCAATATGAACCAAAGAAACAAAATGCAGCAGAACATAACATTTTAGGAGGAGCAAACAGTTTTTTATATGCTAAGGGAACTACCTTTTCTTTACAATGAGTGAAGTCAACCTAGAAAAATAAAAATACTTCATTATGCAAAAGAAACTCATATGTTCAAGAAAGGCTCTGTGATTCTTTAAATTATGTCTTAATTGAAATGTGTGTGTCTATGAGTAAGAGTAAAGTATGTGAATATTTATACATGCTCATATACATTTATGTAAGTACCCCCCCTCGAAAATTAGGTGTCATTATTATTGATACTATTATTTATATCATTAAGGTGGCAGTTCATTTTCTGATTCTCTATTATTCAGGATTTTTAAGTGGCTGAGTCACACACAGTGTTGCATTAACTTGACAAGGACAACTTCATCCAAATGACATCTTCCTGCTTTTCATATGTTCCTCTTTCCTGTATTTCTTCTTTCATATGCTGAAGATTTCTATTCTAAATTCTAATTTTTGGGAAGAAAAAATGTCAAAACATAGTCAAATTATAAAATAAATACATTGATTATATCCTCTAGAATCTACATATTGCATATAAATTTGAGTAGGTGCTGGATGCTCAAGTAACTCAGTAAGGTCAATAGAAATATGTATATGTTCATTTTAGAGGTATAACTGGCATCTTAAATAGAGATTATGTAATAAATCAAGAGATGTGGAGTAAATGTGACAATTTATCCTATCCTGTGTTTAGTATACATTTCTATATGTACTCACATGTTATTTCTGTTAGGTGTATTTTCTTATGATTCACTCGTATTTTTTTCTATGTTGCTCTATCATACATGTCTCTTATAGTCCTTTAATTTTCTTTGTTTTGAAGACAATTCAGTTTTATGGATTCTGTTTTGCTCATCCTTTCTTTAAGTTTTCCTTCTCTTCATGATAATTTTAGTAGGATTCTGGCATACTTTGATTTTGATTTTGTTTGTTCTAGTCACCAAACCACATTTTACCTCTCCAAATCTTTTCCCTTGCCTTACCTGTTATTTTCCAGGCATGACTGGGCAGTCTTTGCACAGTTTATCTGCTTTTCAGTCTGTCTACTGCTATTTTGTGCTGTTTGTCATGTGCTGTTTGCTCACACTACTCTGGATAAGAAGTGAAAATATCCTTGATAAAGTGATCCTCCAAGGTTGCTGAAGGGCAACAGAACTTCAGCTGAAAAAAGCTGAGCAGCATAAAATGCTGTTGCACCAAAATGCACAGAATTTTTAGAGTCTGAAACAAACTGCAAGAGCAACTATCTCTATTTACATAGTCTGAAGACTTCCAAACCCATTGGTTCACTAACACTATCCAGATTTTGCCTCCTATTTTGACAGAGAAGGCCTTAAAACTATAACCCAATAAAAGTAAAAATAGTAGTTAATTTTTATGTTTGAACCTTCAGGGCTTCCTTTTCTCTTCATGGACATCTTACCAAGCACCATGACAGATTTTCATATAATTAAAGTATTTGAGCACTCTTAAGAAAAGCTATGATCAAATCAGTTGACAACTCCTTCTACACATTCCTCCACTATTGAATCATCTCTTTGCTCATTGGAAACATTATTTCCACTGTAGTTCATATCCTTTCGCCACTTGTTTCTGCCTCGTCTTCCAAATATTTTTTTTTTACTTTAATTGATTCTTTTCTTTTACCAGAATGGAAATCCAAAAGATAGTTTGTCTTTTCCAGGACTGTAGAGAATAATAAGAACTCTTTTGTGGGTTGATCTAACTACATTGCTTCTAACATATAGTTAAGTGGTACACAAATATCTGTGAGCATTTTCAAGGGACTCTTCTAGATGTTTCTAAATGTAAAAAAACAAGCTCACTATCAAACACTCTAAGTTCAATAATTTATTGCATTATGGTCCTCTGTCCCATATAGAAGGGCCCTCAACCACAAAAGTCTGAATACAACATAGTTTAGGAATGGAAAGTATTTTCTAAATGTACAGAGAATCTCTCTCAAAAACAGAACTCAGAATCCTGAATCAGAAAGAAAAAGGAAACTGAGTCATGATGATAATTAATAATAATAATAATAATAATAATAATAATAATAATAATAATAATAATAATAAAGAAGCCTAAACCAATATAAAAAAAAAACTTATGTGGAAAAAATCACTGTGTATAATTTAGGCACTTTTATTGACATGTTGGGTATCAGATGGATGCACAAGCTCTAACATGACCTCTCATCAAAAGAGAAGTAAATGAATCAGCGAGTAATCCCAGGCTAAGTGGCAAAAATAATCAAACCCATGTAAATTATTTACTCATGGGGGCAATACTGGCAGTCCTTCTGCATGGTAACATTAACAATGATCTCTGTTAGGGATGTGGGAGGCTGTGCAAATGCCATTCACCTTTACCTGGTCTGATGCAAAATACTTGTTGTTTAAAATTTTAGCTTTCATAAAGTAATACAACATACAAAATACAGAGAAAATTTGCATCGAGTCTTGTAATCTTAATTGATAATATTTGCTAAGAAAAAAAAGTTTGAAAATAAAATATAACTGGGAAGAAGTGGAAAAATACAAGTTACCTGTGTTAAAATAAGTCTAGGACAAAATAGATTTTTAAAAAAATAGAGACATCAGGCTAAATTACCAGGCTAAAAGTGAAGTACATTAGGAAAGCTGAAGGAAAGTTACTCAGGAGCATTTAAATAGAGCAGGTTTTCACCACCAAATGCTGAATCAGCTGTTTCATCACTGCCCTCTCTCGAAAAAAAAACAGGAGAATCTTGTCTAGGCTAATGTCAGTTTTTTGTGCCATCTTCTGCAAGGTCTACTGGTCTGAGCTCGGCCCTGCATGTACACTGCTTTGGGGACAGGGACCTGGTGCTTTCAGAAACTGCTGCTCTGGAAAGAGCTGCCAGGTGGACAGCTTGGGGTCAAGCCATGAAGGCTTCCAGATCTCCAGAACAGCTGGTGCTCGGCACTAACTGGCATCCACAGCTATAGGAAACATCTGAGCAGACCCAGGAGAAGACAATTGCACAAATTCCTTGCTACAATGCGATCTTTTCTGTAAAATCCGTATTTAAAAGCTACGATTTGAGCCAGACAGGTAGAAGGCTTTTGACCCTTTGAGAATGTGGTAACAAAAAGTCTCAGTAGGAGAATGGGAAATGGCTTTTCCAATCCTATACCATAGCCACACTCTGTTCTCCCTGTAGGTAGTCCCTCCTTTTTGTCTATCCAAGGTATTGCTGCAATCTTTTCAGATACAAATGTCTATCACAGAGAGATATTTTCTTAAATTTCATGCACATGACACAAATATGGACATAAAGGCCAGTATTGCATCAAATAAAATATGCCAGAGATATAATACCTCAAGTGATGGTGCTCCCCTCCATAGGAATTCATGAAATGTTTTTAAATTCTGTTAGAGGTAAAAGGTCAAATTATTAAATCTGAATCCTTTTAACCATTAAGCAATGATGCATGCATTAGATTTTTTTAGAAAACCGTTCACACAGCAGTTGATCATTTTACTGTATAGCTTTGAAAAAATTTTGCACTCTCACCTATAACCTTCCACCTGCAAAATGCTAAAAATCAAAACCGGAAAATAATTTCCAATTTCTTTAATTTCTGTTATAATTCCATGTCAACAGAACTAATCAGGACCTTATTTATCAACAATAATATCTTTGGTCATAACACAGTCCTCAGACAAATCAAGAGTATATAACACAATTGCAAAAAACCAGGGGGTTTTATAATTTTCACTGATGTCAATGTCTGTGCATGTTTGGAAACACGGGGGAAGCTAAAAGCATATAAAGGAGGCATCATTCATAAATATGCCTATTTAATTTGATAGAGAAAGATTTTAAAGTTCCCACACAACACAAATTCGTCTCCATTTCTGGAATAGTAGCAAGCAAACTTGCTTTATGTCTATAACAAGCCATAACCTCTGAAAGTCAAGGTCTGTAATGAAAATGTTCCTGCATGTCTGTGGAAACTCTTTGGCTTCCAAAAGTTCTGACAAATTGCAATCTGCCATTTTAAAAAAATCTGTATAACATGCAAAAATGTAACCTTCTTTTATTTGACTGTGCATGTCTATACACAGATCTCAGAGTCCTCAAATGTATTTTCAGTAATTCAGCCTAGGAATCTGTAGGAACATGGTGAGTCTCCAATTTGGCCTGTGCACACATATCCAACATACAAGCACAAAGTTAACAAACTCAATGGACTTTAGATCCCAATTCAAATGAAAAAGCTAAAGATATCAAAAAATGTCTTATAACTGAAGCATTCAATGTGTCAAAAATATCTTTGATGAAAATATGAATTTTTTTTTTCATGTTTTGTAGGAAAAAAATACTTATAATAAGAATGTCTAGATTTTCAGTTAAAACTCTGTACATCACACAATTAGCAAAATTTGGAATTCTATGTGATGCTAGGAAGTACAACTTTCTGAGAAAAATAGTAGGAAAATGAGAAACAATAGAAACATAAAAAAATCTTCAAAGAAAACACAACAATATGTACTGCAATATATTTATCTTTTAAATCAACACATAATCCTACAGGCATTTTAACAAAAGAAAGTACTTTTTAGTTATTAAAATACATATGATATTGAATGAGGTTGTATAAATGAAGTAACATTTTTTTTACATGTGTATAGTCAAGGGAAAAAAATTGAATTATTTTCCTTCAGTCCAGAATATAATACCTGTATTTTGTTTATTTTTTAAACAATCTTTAAAAAAATATAAAAATAAAATCTAAAAATGTGATTTCCTGGTCCAAACTCAGTCATATTTGATAGCTGCCTTTACATGCACAGCAACTACACTACCATAGTTCTTATGTTATCTTATTTTATATTTTGTGCTATGCTGTTATGTTCAGACTTCTACAAAATTCTGAATAGTTGGGTTTTTTTTAAATAGCAGTCTTTAAAAGTTTTGAAATTTCGATTATGCTGCCCTATCTCTTACAACCTTAGTTCTGCAATATTCCACCAGAAGGAATACTTCTGAAAACTTTGTTTGAAAAGGATAGTTTATTAAAACTAAAGTTGTCTCAAAAAAAGTTTGAGGAAGAGGATAGGGAAATTTCTGGGTAGAAGGAAAAAATATCCTTGAGAATGTAGCTCTTTGATTAGAGGTGTGTTTATTTGGAAACACTGAAAAACAAGGGTTTGAGGGGATTGGGTTTTTATTTGGTTTGTTGTTTGGTTTTTTTTTTGGTGGGGGGGGTAGGTGTAAGGGGGTTCTGGCTATCTTGAGGGATATGGAGTAATGATGTTAGTGCTCAGATCCTCCAGTTTCAAAGTGCTTTTTTATCAACCCCCTATTCAACCACCTAGATTTCAGTATGTATCTGTTTTCAGATTAGTATTTCCCACTGAATAGCTACTAAGTGTATTTAATAAGTGATACAGGGTCCCTTGTTTCATTTTTTTTGTTTGCATGTGATCCTAAATCCTAGTTGTTAATTAGATCATGCCTTATTTCCCTATAAGATTTTTACATTATGGTCATCAATAAATACTCTTTCAAATCATTCCTGACAAGAAAAATTATGTTCCACGGGGTTAATGTAGATTAAAATGTCCATGGTAAAGCATCTGTGTGAGACTGAGATAAACTTTTCTTGCTCAGTAAACAATGCCTGGTACTGCATTCTGTAACAATGCAAATAATTAGGAAATTGCATGAAGAGCTTTTATTCTCCTCCAGAACAGAAATTAAAATAAACTACTAGCTCTGGGAAAGGAGTTCAATTCTTTGTAACACATTAAGACAAAAAGATTCTCAGGACAACATAATGATCACATTTTTAAAACAGCAGAGTGATTTCTAAATATAAAAGTGTTCCATCCCTAAGCATTAAACTATCTAAAAGTCTGAACCAGATTCTGTACATGCTGAAGGTTAATTGCATGGTAGGAGTTAAAGGGAAACTGAAAATCATGGAATACAAAATATCAATAATCGGAGTTGCCTTAATATCAACCCAAATATCTTTAGTTTTGACTACAATGAATTCTCTGGTATCAAATTGATTCTCTGTACTCCTCAGTATAAGAGAAAGTAATTTTTATGGCAAAATCCTTTTTGGGCAGCATAAAAATATAAAGAATCTAATCTTTCAAATATAAATTGGAATTTGATATAGAAACAGCAACAAGAACTTAATTTGGTACAATAAAATATCAGCTTAATTCTTTGAAAAAGAAAAAGAAAAAGAAAAAGAAAAAGAAAAAGAAAAAGAAAAAGAAAAAAAGAGAAGGAAGCATATACATTAAATAACCTAAAGAAAACAGAGGCAGTGAACCACATGAATGTGTTGTGATCCATGACACCCATAACATTAGTCTAGACAGAAGACAATAAATGACTAAATATTTTATTCTATACAATCTAACAACAGCAGGCTTGAATACCTCCAGAGACATGAATTTGCAGTAAAGGGGAAATACTTCTCATGATTTTTTTAACTTTTTTTTTTATTATTATTTATTTTCTCGGGTAGCTTCAATATGGCTCACCCAGGAAGTCTTTCCTAGAAAATATCTACATTCTGTTTTCTTCCACAAGTTTAGTGAGACATATTATGTTCTTAGTGTCAATCTTATTACATAGTTCCTTGAGAAATCTAGCCCATGACAGCACGATGCAGCTTATGAGGATATCAGGAAGTAAATGTAAAGGTATTGTAGAGCATTACCAATGCTAAAGGGTGCTAAAAAGGTGATTATTTAGAAGCTCAGGATAAGCTACATTTCTAGCTATCTTTCTTACTTTCCTAGACTTCTAATTTGAAAGATATGTTTCAATCACTCTTTGTAAAAGCAGATTTTGAAGCAGCCCTGGGAGGGAGAGCTGGAGCATTTATTGCAGTCTGTCCAAGGAATAACAGGGTTAATAATGTTTGATAAGCCTACGCAATGTAAACAGTGAAAAGAATTGATGCATTTTTAAAGAGATTGTCAGTCCCACTCGAGGTGGGGGCAACAGTCACCCAGAGAACTCTGTCAGTAAGCAATGTCATTAATAATGATTCATGGCTATAGATATTCATAACAGCTGTGTCCTCACCTTTAAGTACCTCATACAATATTTAGGAAGTGCTGGGAGATATTGCAGCAGGGAAGCAACTAAATTGCTAGAAGGCAATGCTGGTTTAAATTGTTTAATGTTCCTCCTCAAAATGGGTATACCGATTTTTCAGAGTAAATCTCTCTTGCTCCGTCTCTGTCCAATAAACCTGTGGCGAGCAAAATGAGCAACATGCTAATCATCTAGTCAGTGAAATCTTAAAATGATGTGGTGTGTTGGCATCAACACAAATATATATCATTACCTTATGAATAAGTTGTCTGTTACCAATTTTCCTTCTTCCATCAACATAGAAAAGAAACATATGGAGCAGTTTCCCTGGAATATCTTGAATTTTAAAATTCAGAAGTACTACTTAATGTTCCTTTTTTTTTTATTCTGAGCTGTTGTAGATCAAAAACATGAATTCATTGTTTTCATGAAATAGGGTGTAATTCATCATCAGACTCAGCAAAAAAATAATCTAACTGCAATCTAATTATTCTTGAAAACAGGATGAATTACTAATAAAGTATTCATCTTGTATATTTCTAGTCATCTTTAAGGAATATAAAAAATAAGCCCTAAAATTACAAACTAAAACTGCTTAAGTGTTAACAGTATTTCCCAGATTGCAGTGTTCAAAAGAACAGAGTGAAATTTTGTAGGAGGGAATCACCATAAGGTGGGTCCATGCACAGTTCCTGGATCCTTCCCATCCTAATTTCCTGAATGACTGCATTTTGGCCCCAGAACTTACTCACGGATGGCATGCAAGTGATCAGAAACAAAAAATTACAAGTCCCTAATTTTTGCAGTAATTCAGGACCATGTTCAAGCCAAGATCTGATTCAATTTACCAGTATAGATCTCAGAAGGTATCCTAAGCACACTGCTGCTGCTTCAGAGCCATAGAATAGACACTTTCTCAAATTGTGTTCCTCCTCTGCTGGTCCTTAATGTAGCAAAACTGACCAATTTTGGCATTGGCACTGTTGGCTTTGCATTAACAATGCATGGCTGTCACAGGCAGAGTGGGAGCTTCAGACCAAGCTAATTAAAGAAATCCTCCCATTGAGTCTCAAGGTGGAGGAAAGACCCCCTTGGCTTTCTAAACTTCCTCAGAGTCACCTGGGCATGGCTGGATCCAATCCTAGGCCCAGACTAAGTCAACAGTTTACATCTAAAAGATTATATAGGTGTAGCTGGAACTTTATACAAGCTTGTCCTATAGGATTAAGTATGGCAAAATAAATAAATTTATACAAATATAATAAATAATTTATTTAAATTTATTCAAATAATTACAATGATTAGCTAAAAATACCTTAATCAGAACTATTCACTATACTGTACATATATTTGTAACTACTAGTACAGCAAAATCTATTTTGAAGCAATTATATTAAAGCAATTATATTGACACAATTATAATAAAACTAGCAAAACAATTATTAAGTAGAGACTTTCACTCAGTCTCAGGGAATAACACTGAATGGCATCCCCGCTCAAGGGCAGGATATTCACAAACCTTAGGGAGATGTGCTAGAAGTTGTTACTGTGCAAAAGTGGGACTGGCCTCTTATAGTATAAAATGATTGTCAGTCATATGCATTTTTTAGATTATCAGTTGTCAGGTTTACTCAGAAAAACAGTCTTTGTGCTGAAAAACAGTGTCAGCAGCTCTTTAGTTAATTCTGAGTCTCCCTTTCTACCAGGGCCTGCACATTCTTGTTGCTGCCAGGCTCAGTCAGGGAGCATCTGTCATGCATGTCCTCCTGGTGAATTGATAGTTGGTCAAGCTTGTCTCGGCATTCTTCAACATTAAAAACAGCAGAAAGACCTCTTTGCTTGATCTCATCACAGATCAGCAGATCTTCCTTGCTCCACCAAGAAGCAGACCCTCCTTGACCAAGCCACCACTGATAACTTGTAAAAAATATGACACTCCACTCTTAAGGAACAAGATCAATTTCAAGCTGCTGTACCTCTGCTTAGGTAGAGCACCTTGCTACAATAGCATCACATTAATGGCGTGCAGCAGCAGCAGGGTGACTGCCATGAAGGATTATTTCACCCTGGCTTAGGCCTCTTGCACCAGAGCCAATCCAGCAACAAAAGCTGAGTCACTCTTGAAGTGATGACTGGAAAGGCTCTTCTGTGCATCACAGTAATTGCAGAAGTAATCCTGTCAACTATCCTAATTCTAACCCAGGTCCCATGCCTTTAATTAACATTCTGCACCAGTACCTGGAGCATCGATTCTGTCAGTGCTGGTTAAGACCAGGGGCATTATTGCCAAGTGATTCCTCTCTCCCTAGCTTCCAGTTGTGTAAGAGCTTGGAATGACAGCACCTAATCAGAGCATGCTTCTTAACAGTTGGTGCCTCATGGATATACATATCTGACGATGCCACTTGGTCTCTCAATAGCTATTATTCATGTCTACTCAAGCACTCACTGTCTTCCCATCTCATTCTTTTTCCATTTTCATACAGGCATAAAAAATTCTTACAGTCAGTATGAAAACTGATACAGAGAAAACACAGATAGAAGCAATCTTCTGGGGAACCCAATTAGACTGAGGTCAGTTTTCCTACACCATGCTTTGTTTACTGAATCCATAGAAAGCCCTAAACTAAGTGGTATAAACAATACTAGTTGTTAAAGCATCTATTTAATTTTGATCTATAAAATATTATACACATGGCAACCTGTATTTTATTTTCCCAGCAAATTCAATTTTTTACAAAACATCCATTTGGAGTCCAAAACGTAGTACTCATAAAGATACAACACTTGCAAAAACACAAATCTGTGCAGCTCAGATTTCAGCTACTAGCATTTTCTGAGAGAAAACCACAAAAATAACCAAAATACAGTTCAATCACCAAATAAAATCAATAACTCTCCCTTTTGTTCTCCTGAAATCTTGCTCAGTATCCTAGAACCACAGAAACACAGAAAAGCCTTGAAAAGACCTTTGGAGATTGTCCAGTTCAAGAGCTCTTCTCAAGCAAGGTCAAATACAACATGTTGCTCAGGGTTTTGTTCAGTTGATTTTTGAGTATTTCCAAAGATGGAGACTCCACAACCTCTCTAGAAACCTATTCCAGTATTTAAGCACACTCACACTGGAAGAGAAAAAAGATTTGTTCTCTTATGTTTAAGTGCAATTTCCTTTATTTCAATATTAATAAATAAATAGTTGAGGATTCAAATTATGGTACTCACTTTCATCCGTGACATACAAGGACATTCAAATTTCCACTTGCAGAAATGAAAGACAAATGCGTTGGCAGCAAAACTTTGAATATTTTTTCATAATTGAATTTTTAATTGGATTGCTAATGTACAGGGCGACCAAGGGGTAGAAATTTACCCTTTGGCATAGGATTTTTGTCTATTTTTGAGGTAAATATCAGTGAAATAAAGTAGTTCTTTCATCATACTTCTTATTAGTTTTAACTAAAAAGGGGACAACAGACAGTTGGCTAATTCAATACCAGGAGCCCTATGCTGAAGATCAGCCAGCTGGCACAATCAGCTGCTCCAGGCATCTTTCCAGTTTATGAAGTGGAACATTTAACATATTGGTTCAAAACACCTACCCTCTTGCCAATCATGTGAAAACAAAATTAGCTATGGTCAATTTAGCTATGTGCAGAACATAGAAGGATAACCAGCCATCTTATTCAGCACTATTTATTGTCCCCAAGAGTGTATACATTCCATGCCTGTTGAATTATCAAAGGGAAAACACATTTCATTGCTACTTACTAAAGGCAGTAAATAATCTACATGCTTTTAAAATTGAACCACCTCAAAATCTGGATAGAAAAACTGTAAGAAGGTCTTGGCATGTAAACCTAGTGTTTAAAATTCAGAAGGAAATGTTAAAGCTCATTGCCAGCAAGTTTTAAATTTCTTTTTCTGGTCTGTTTTAAGCACTTTGTCTCTTGAAGATATCTTGTTTAATAGTGCAGAAATTAACTTCATTGAAATAAATGGTCAAATCATTAAGACTGGTTAGTCATGTTAGTCTTATTGAAGCTCCCACTACACTTAGGAGAATTTACTTGAGTGAAATAGTTTCATAGAATCACTGAATGGTTGGAGTTGGAAGGAACCTCTGGACACCATCTAGTCCAACCTCCCTGCTAAAGCACATTCTCCTGGAGCAGGTTGCACAGGGCCACATCCAGGCAGGTTTTGAATATATCCAGAGAAAAAACCTCCACAATCTCCCTGGGCAGCCTCTTCCAGTGCTCTGACATGCTCAAAGTAAATAATTTTCTCATACTCATATGGGACTTCCTGTGTGTCATTTTTTGCCTATTGACCTGTCACTGACACCCATCTTCAAGATGTTTTCACAGAGTCACAGGATATTCTGAGTTGGAAGAGAATTCCAGGGATCATCAATTCCAACTCTCAAACCCACAAATCCTTGAAAATATTAACACCATGCTCCAGCCACCTGAGCCCATCTCAGGCTCAACTGTGTGCCTATAGATAAGATCACCTCTCAGTCACCCCTTTTCCAGACTAAACAGTCCCAGCTACTTCAGTATTTCCTCATAGGATAGATGGTCTAGATTCCTCATATTTGCAGCCTTTCTCTGAATCCTCCCCAGAAGCTCCACGTATCTCTCATACAGAGGAGCCCAGACCTGGACACAGAACTCCAGATGTGGTCTCATCAGAGCAGAGCAGAGGGGCAGGATCTCCTTCCTTGACCTGCTGGCCACAGTCTTCCTGATGCAGCCCAGGATGCCATTGGCTTTGGCCAACCTGTCTGCTCACATAACTCACACTTCCTTAGCTTACCTTCAAGGATGTTATGGGAGACAGTGTCAGCAGCCTTGATATCCACTGCTCTCCCCTCAGCAATCAGGTCATTCCATCACAAAAATCTATCAGAATGGTCAAGCATGATTTTCCCTTGATTAATCCATTTGACTACTCCTGATAACCTTATTTTCCTTCACATGTTTAGAGAAGACATTCAGGATATTTTTAACATCTTTCAGAAATGGATGAGATGATGGAGAGGCATGTTTTGTATTTTCACTTGTGGGGGAGTTTGCCCTTATAGTTCTTTTCACCAGCAAATGGTGACACAATACTTCTATTTCATAATAGTTGAAATTCACGTAACCAGATAAGTTGATGTAATTTTTAAAAATAATAGAATTTTGTAAAATTAACATTTAGTACTAAGACTCAAAAATGCTAGATAAAAAGGCAGTCCTAGGTCTACTGATCTAAGTATCAGGAGAAAATTAACAGAGCTACACCAAAAAGCAGGAAATTGTATAGCAATAGTAAAGTTACTAATAATAGGGCAATAACTACAGGTCACAACCTCTTCATCAAGTGCTCCATTTAGGCAGCATTGAAGGCAAAAACAAATGCACATGAGGATATAAATTTCACTCGTTTCAGGTTAATTCTCTTCTTTTCATCTTACGATTCAATTTTAGTTCCATTGGGAAAATAAATTTGTGGTATTTAACTCCAGGACAGAACTTTGAATTATAAAAGTGTTTTGTATAACCTAAGCAGATACACAGAATCATAGAATCACTTAGATAGGAAAAGTCCTCTGCGAATACCAAGTCCAACATTTGACCAAACACCAAGTTGTCAACCAGACCATGACACTGTGGTCTGATGGACCATAGTCCAGTCATTTCTTGAATGCCTCCAGGAAGGGGATCCTACCTGGTGATGGACATTCAAAAGTTTAACAGCCCTTGCTGTGAAGAAATCCCTCCTTATGTCCAGCCTGAACCTCTCCTGGTACATCCTGAGGGCATTTCTTCTTGTCTTGTCACTTGTTGCCTGGGAGAAGAGTGACCCCCACCTGACTACAGCCTGCCTTCAGGCAATTGTAGAGAATGGTAGAGACCCCCTCTGTGCCTCCTTTTCTCCAGGCTAAACAAGCCCAGATCCCAGAGCTGCTTCTCACAAAACTTACCCTCTAGACCTTTCACCAGCTTCATTGCTCTTCTCTGCACTCATTCCAGCACCGCAATGTCTTTCTTGAAGCTAGAATTAATTACTTTTTTTTTACATTTATTTAATTACATTTTATTAATATTTTGGTTATATTATATGAATAATAGATGAAGTCTATACTAATTGACCAAAATAGTTCTTTACAAAGACATTTCTTGCAATGAACCTTTATCATCACACAAATCACTATTATAAATGTTACAGCGAACTTACAGACCAGCGTTAAACAAGAGAGTGCAAATTATTCTTGAAAATAATTGCAGAGTATGGGGAAACACTCTCTCTTACATGCAGCTTTCCTCTGTATATTTTCTATATCAACACAAAGAAATCTCGGGTCATCCATGAACAAGTACAGTGCAAACTACTGTCATTCAGAAAGAACTAACCATTCTGCAACAAAACTTTCATTTCCTCATTAGCAGAAACAGAGTGAACACAATGAATAGAACTTTCATTATTTATTTATTCATTATTTCTGGATAAAAGCTAGAACCAGTGGCTTCCTTTAAGCCACAGAAGCTTTATTGATGTTAAAAGGTTGTGTGAGTTAGGCAGAAGAAAATTAAGTTGTTACTTTAAAATGCTGGGGTAATGGAGCCAAACTTTCCTTCAGAAACAGTAAAGAAATATGCTTCTAAGACCTTGACATTTAAATCTATTGTATGATCTGTGGTTTTCCATTTCTCTGCCACTATCCATTAGCGTGCTAGGGTTTATTTAGGATTTCTCTTTATAACTGAAAGGAGGCACAGATATTATTTGACCTGATGTAAGCTTATTGAGCTATTTAGACAAAACCAATTTTTTGTCTCTCAGTCATTATCTCTGAGGTGTAACAGGTTCAGATTTTTGGGGGATGCTTTTGCTACTAGAAAAAATGCTTTATAAATCAAAAGTAACAGACTTACAAATATTCTATACCATGAGTATTTCACACTCATAATACAATAGAACAGTTTCACGTTTAATTTTAAGCATAAATCAAAATTATATTAATGTCAATAGCATGTATTATGTAATTTAAATAATAAACCACTGGTTTACTGGAAGGGGATTTGATTTACTAGTCAAACTTCTATTTATGTGTAAAGAGGTGTGTCTCTTTTATAGAGACATGGATCATGCCCAGCTCCCAGTGCTGTTCACATCATGGTGTACTAAATCTTAACCAGAAGTACTTGTCACCATAGAAATTTCATAGTAAGAGTCTGAATATGGAAAAAGAAGGAAAAAAAAAAAAAAAACACGAGGAATATCAACAGTCTTGTACTAAAGTAGTGGGCAGGACATGGCTGTTCAGAGGAAGACCTAAGGATGTGGGAATACTGAGTAAATCACTAGAGTTTTTCTCATCTTTACAGCTGAGATCAGATGGGGTTTCTGTTGTGCCCACTGGTGTAACCAAGCAGCTGCTGTTTGCAGTTCAATGGGTTTTGATCCTTTTTGACTGGTAGAGCCAAGGATAAAGGAAGGGCCGTGACAGCAGAACAGAGCTTAACAATGTAGGTACAAGACAGGGTACAAGAAGAGGTCTTCCTGTGACTACTTAGCTGATAAGGAGGTAAAGGAGAGAGGGGAAAAATTAATTTCTTTCACACATTTCTCCTCGGATAAAATAAGGCTGAAACTGTGGTGTTCCTTAGGTTACCAGCAGCAGAGAAGTTTTCAGCTCAGGAAGGGACTTCACACAGCAATGCATTGATCTGCCCCATGCAGTATAAATATTCTGCACCAGGAAAGGCTCAAATGAGGGAAAGGGGGAGAGCCTCAATACAAACCTCCAGCAGTCATGGAGCAAGAATTTCTTTACCAGTTTCAAGAGTTTTCAGAATTACAGTACAAGCTGTTACAAATCACACTGGAATCAATAAAAACAGTTTGAAATTATAACCTTTCTTCGAGTTTGGGGTAAAGTATCTCCTGGTTGAACACCCAGCCTTTCAATGAATTAGTAAGCCAAAACTAACAAATATTCAAATATTATTGAAGAAATTCAAGCCTATTCTGAGGATGTTCTGGTAAATGTTAATATTAAGCCATCAGTTAGGTCTTGGTGTGTGACATTTGGCATTTGTGTGTGGCAGCCATAAGTAGATGTGGATTAGTCTTGGTTCAAAAACTGTAATATTTTCTTTATTGATTGTTTCTTAGTTTTTGCAGTACATACATACCACTGATTTAAATCTGCTAGATTTCAAGAGAAGCACCAGCATAATGAGTTCCATCTTTTCTGAGATTGCTACCCTATATAATTGAGGCCCATGTTCAATAAATTAAATTTGTACTATTGGACTTTGTGAAGTCTGAGAAAACAGGCAAGTCAAAAAAGAAAAAAAAAAAAGTCTGGCTGGGGCAGAAGGCACACTTCCTGGAAGTGGCAGCATGTCTTTTGCCTTGTGGTGGAAGAAGGTTGGAAGGATTTTATGTGAAGCTCCATGTGGATGCCCACAGGCCCACTCAGTCAAAACATTCGCCTTCCAGGCTGCTTTCCACTGCCAGGTCTCTCACACTGTCACACCCTTCCAGCACCATTCTGCCCAGCATGGGGACACCATTGAAATTCAGCTGGCCACAGCTGCCTCCCCTGTTCCACAAGGACATGCTGGCTCCAAGGCAAACATTCCCCGTCTGTGCCTAAAACTGCTCACTCACACAGCGTGTGTTGCTTTCTTCTGTCCCCAAGGATATGGGTTTTTGACACTTTCAGGAGGTTGCTTCCATAGCTAGATCGAGTGTCCTATGATCCCAAAAAGCCAGATAATAGAATCTAATAATGATTTTTAGATAAAAGACGTCACAAATAAGTTTTTCCAGTAGTCATAATGCCTCAATTTTTTATTGCTTAAAAATATGGCTTTAAAAATGTGTCTAGCAGTTGAAATACATCTTGCCAGCTTAACTATAAACATGTTGGGGAAAAGATGTCTAGGGATTCCTCACTTTCCTTGTAAATGAACTTGGTCTGGACTAGACTTTCACAAAACACCTAAGTTCAAGCTCAGTTGCAATGCCACCAGCTAATTACACATCTTTCAGTTATGCTTTTTATAAAATTATCTGACATTATTTCACTGTCAGTTTCATGCCATGACACATAATATAACTATGACTCGTCAGTAGAGAAGAAAGTTAGAATCATTCCCTTTAATGAAAGGCAGAATAGCTTGCATTTTTTCCCAGAAATGTTAAATTTATGAAAATTGACTTTGAATTAATTGGACATGAAATCCATCTCAATGGAAAGATTTTTATTACGTCGTATTACTTGGTAAATCAGCCTATCACTATATTTTTTTCCTTGTACAGCTTTCTTTTTCCTTTCTGATGTTTTTTTTTTTCCCGCAAAGACTGAAAGAATGAAGTGACAATTATTTTTTGAATTGCTGAGAGCTATTTCATGTTACCTGAAGATTTCAGCAGTGACACCTTGCCTATACAGGCAGTGCTCATCATCTATTGGCAGACAGTGTCAGCCGAGAAGCCACACTCATCATTACACAAAGTATTCAGCCTTTTAAAGGTAAATCTTTTTTTGGCTCTCTTTTTGGAATAGGTAGTGCTATAGCAGAAGACCAGGAAGAGGGAATATCTGCATGTCAGCTCTGAGGACAGCTACTAGAGTTGGCTCTCCTGAAGGCTACAAGTCTGGGAGGAGCCCCCTGTTGCACTATCCTTTTTTAAAAATAATAGCAATGTTATTAAGGAATAGCAGAAATTCGGGACACTAGTGAACAAAAAATATATCGAAACAAAACCAGTCTTCTTTTATGCCTATTGATTTCTCCTGTCAAATCAAATTGGGGCTTGAAATCTCCTACTTTAAATAGCTTTATGTCATTTTTGACAGCACTAGTGGAATCTCTCTAATGGTGTGGTTACAATCAATTAGTTTCCTGCTTCTGTTATGACAGAAAAATTATTTTGTTTGTATTCATAGCAAACGTGCTAATATTTCAAATATGCTTAAAATTCAGATATTTGAAAGATCCTATTTAGATTACTTTTTTAAAGCCTCATGAAAACTAAAAATAAATATTCCTCACAAGAAATGCCTAAACAAATCACATAAAGAGTAATGTTCATAAAATAAGTAATCATATTTTCATCTTGTTCATAAAATAAGTAATCATATTTTTATCTGTTCCTTTTGTGGCACAAAGCAAAGGCCATAGAAATCTAAGGAACATATTTTGCAATTACTTCGATTGATTTTAAAACAAGCTTTGCTTACATGAAAAGGGTGAATCTGATACTACTCTGAAGTCTACTATGACATAAGTGTTCACAGTATTTATCCCAGAGATAATTGGGTGACTTAGATAATGTGAGAACTTTGTGGTACATTTATTGTCATGTATCCAAGGACTGCAAAGTGCTATAACTCTACACCCACAGAATAGCCCCATTTTTATGTCCCCACTAAAGCTGAATGGATTAATATCTTGTTTGTGAGGAAATAAATAACACATCAGTTTGTGCAAAATGAGCCATTTCGAATTGGGCTCTTGTAACAATTTGAGGCAACAAACACTGTATGCCTACTCACTTCCTGCAGAAGGAGTAAGAGGCCTTGGAGTAAATAGGCTACTGAGATTGCAGGCAATTTAGAAAGGTTTTATTGCAGCTGAACATGAGGTGCAGAGACAAGATGGATTCCAGGAGTCGTGCTGGGTCAGCTCTCTTAGTGAAGTGCCCTCCATCTTAACTTGATGAGGAATTGCATAAGCTCCTGTGCTGGTTTTGGCTGGAGTGGAGTTACTTTTCTTCACAGCAGCTAGTATGGGGCTGTGCTTTGGATTTGTGCTGGAAACAGTGCTGATAACACAGGGATGCTTTGGATACCACTGAGCAGCACTTGCACAGAGCTACAGACTTTTCTGCTCCCCACCCCACCAGTGAGGAGGCTGGGGCTGCACAAGAAGTTGGGAGGGGACACAGCCAGGACAGCTGACCCCACTGACCAAAGGGACATTCCATACCTCATGGCACCATGCTCCATAATAAAACAGGCCATGAGGAAGGTCATCTGTGGCTGCTGATGTCCAGGGACTGCTTGGGCATGAGGTTGTGAGCAATTGAGATTTTTTTGCATCACTTGGTTTAATATATTTTCCAGTTTAAAATTTTTCTCTGGTTTCTGGTATTTTGGTTTGTTGGGTTTTTTCTAATTATTAAATTGACTTCTCAACCCATGAATTCTCTCATGTACAGTTTTGATTCAGTGAGTGGCTGTGTGGGGCTGAGCTGCTGTCTGGAGCTAAAACACAACCACTGCATTGCACTGACCAATAGACAATTACTTTCATAGGAAACATTATCTTCAATGCCATATTTTCCTTGAACTGTAAAGGAAATTTCAGACAGTACAGTCAAAGCTTTCTTACAGAAATTCCTTGTAGAAGTTCAGACAAACATGGAAGCATACTTCAGTCCAGAGGTTCAGACATTCAAAAGTAGCTCTCCCATTGAAAACCCACTAGGTTATAACATTGAAATCTAACATTAAAAATATGAAATTGTCAGTTTAGATTTCACAGAAATTCTCTTTAATCAGAAAAAGAGTGCAGGCCAAACCAGTTTTGTTTAGCTCTCTTCTTAGCTGAGCTATCCTTAAGTCATCTCCTTTTGACTAAAGTTGTAGTACTTCAGCTTTTCTGGAATAATAGCTTCTAAAAAGCATTCTTCATTTGGTGATATTTCTGTATAATGCAATCATCTAAGAAGAAATTTTAGTATAAAATTATTGAAATACAAAGCTCAGAAGCATCATGATGTCCTTGCATCCCCAGTTAGATTCTCACTGCAAGAAAACACTGATCAAATCTAATTATATTTTCAGTGTGTGACTTTCTCTTCTTAGTTTCAACATCTAAAACCACTTAGTTTTCAAATTATTCCGAGCAAAGCTTATAGATTGTTTTATAATTTCTCGCCTAAGGATTTTCTTTTGCCAAGTTATAAATGTAAGTGGAAAACATACAGTGATAATAACTTTAGAATGTAAGTCATAAAGGAAAAATAAGATTCAAATTCAGATTTGCCCTCTGGTTGTAATTGTGGTGTCATTTGGTATCAGAGCAAGGCCTTTGTACACACCCAGTGCACTAAGTTATTATTTGCCTGGTCCAGGAATTCCCCAGATACTGTCTGCATAGAGACTGAATAGATATAATGGACTGGCTTGAGATAAGAAAAGGTGATTGAGATACTTCCCAGCCTTCTTCAAAACAAGGTTTTTACTAATTGCTGCAGGGACTCTAGAGCTGGGAATTTTGGAAAGGTCTAGAGATTTCCCTAGGCAGCTTCTGGTGCGTATAAACCAATTGCTATGTTTAAATATGTAGATAAATATCCTGGGTGGAGACTTGGACTATCACAGAGAATCTCAGGTAGGTGATTCCAAATTGTAGAACTGGCCATATTGTACATAGCTGTAAGTACAAACTGTTACCACAGACGCAGCATCATAAAATAAGTCCTTTGTACATCAATAAATTAGGAAACATTTTGTATTAAGATTAATACAATTCATAGTGAAGGATTACAGGTGTTGCTGAAGAGGTTATGTATGACCTTGGGCAGCTGGAGTACAAAAACCAAGTAGAAAAATGATTCAGGATATCTATTCTGATTCAGCTGAAGATGCTGCTGCAAGCACCTCTGCAATGGAGATTTCTATTGCTATCCAGACAGCAAACTATCATTATTTAGAAGTTTTATCTTCTGTGTGAGGATTGTCTTATGCAAAGAGGAGCTTTTAGCAATTTTTCTGTGTCTGCACAGCAGTATAGAGTTTAGGAAGATGAGAACCTAAATTTCACTTCTGCTCATTTGGAAAAAATATTGAAATATTGAAATATTGAAATAATATTGGATAGAAACTGAATAAATTAAAAAGAAGACTGAAAAGCCAAAAACTCTACCTTGAAGGGACTGCCTGCTATTTTTTTTTTCTGGAAAGCTATCTTTATGATTAAATGCATTTTCTGATTATAAGAAGCCTTCATTTCATTTAAACACTCCTTATTAATACAAATATATTAAAGTTAAATTCTTTTATAATTGCCCCCATTATGGTAAATGTATGTTCTAGGAAATTTTCTAACAGCTTGCCTCAGTGTCCCTTATCAATACCCAGGTGACTTCAGTTAATCATTCAAACATTGCTATATATGGTATTCTAGCTGTAGGGCAAGTGAAAAGAGAGAAGGGTCTGTCATTTTGTTGACCTTCTCAACAACTGGATAAGCTTTCATCAACTTTCTCATTAGCAACATCTGACTGATTGGCTAGGTTAACCCAAGCAGAGGAGCAAAAGCCAAGCAGACCATTTGCATATTATATTAATGACATTCATAAAACACCATTTGGCATTCCTATGGGAAGTATAACAGCATAATCTGATTGCTTTTGCATTCACTAATTGTTGCAAAGAAAATGGCAGTGTTTACCTCTAATATTTTAGGGATACAGTTTATTTCTATCTTTGTAGGAATGCAAATCATAACTGCAAAAGTAATGCCTCTGGTCAATCTGCAAAGTAAAATAAATTAACTGATGAAGAAAGAAAATCCAAAATTATTCTAACTCACCTAAAATTTTAGGTTAAAATACCCACATTGAACAAATCTCCAAAGATCAAGCCTTGTTCAGAGGTAATAAAAGCAGGCAGTTCATTTTGAAATCCCAAGGTCATAAAAATACAGGGTGAGAGGTAGCTTATGAAGTTCCCCTGGTTATACAATCATTGTATAACCAAATATTAAAATGCAGACTGTAAGGGGCCTTACTATTATTATTATTATTAATTACAACACTGGGTATAATTTTGCAATCACAGGAGCTAAAGATTTATAGATTCAGTTCTATCCCTGTTTCCTTTACCCCTAAAAGAGTACAAGCTGTAGCAAACTCTGCCCTGTCATACTTCATTGTCACTCATTTAAGAGCTCAGATATGCTGCCTTGTGTGAGAAAAAGTGAGGGAAAATAAAATCTTTTTCTTTCTTTCTTTCTTTCTTTCTTTCTTTCTTTCTTTCTTTCTTTCTTTCTTTCTTTCTTTCTTTCTTTCTTTCTCTCTTTCTTTCTTGTTT
>VXBI01010658.1:31013-74875 GCA_013397375.1 Toxostoma redivivum
TCTCTCTTTCTTTTCTTTTTTCCCTTCCTTCCTTCCTTCCTTCCTTCCTTCCTTCCTTCCTTCCTTCCTTCCTTCCTTCCTTCCTTCTCTCTAGTACACCAAAAGTTAAATAGGATGTACTAGAATATAAAGAAATATGTATTTTCAGATATAATTACTCAACAGTGTGCAATCTAAAATTAAGTCTTACCTTTTCTATGATGTTCAAGCAGATCAGAGAGCAACACCAGCAGTGAATATTCCTGTTCAGACCTTCCAGAGCCTCCACAACCCTTACATGTGTGTATATATNGGCCTTTTAGACTGTGCTGAATTCAACTGCAGGCACAACACAGCATCCTTGGGAATCAGTTCTTATGTGTTATTGCCCTCCACATCTATGCTTTTACAGGAAAATTATGGGAAATGAGGAGCAGGTAAATAACTCTCTGCTGTCATGATTTAAACCTAGTTGGAGATTAAGCACCACACAGCCACTTGCTCAACCCTGCCCCCTCCTCCCTGCCTCACCCCAGTGGAATGGGGAGGAGAATCAAAGTAAAACTTGTATGTTGAAATAATAACAATTTAATAATAGAAAATAACTGTAAAATGCAGTAATAAGAGTAATAGAAAATAAATGTTGCAATTGCTTTATGGCCCTGCCGACCAATGCCATACCTCCCTTTTATCCTTCTTCCTCCCCTTTATATACTGACACAATGCCATATGGCCTGGAATATCTCTTTTGGGTCAGTTTGGGTCACCTGCCCCAATGGTCTCCTCCCAACATAAACCCCCAACTTCTCAGCCTGTGTGGCTGAAGAAAAGCAGGAAAGGCTCTGTGCAAGCCTTGTTTAGCAATAACAAAAGCATCTCTGCATTATTAACCCTGTGTTCAGCACAAACCCAAAACATATCCCTGCTCTAGTCACTGTGAAGAAAATTAACTCTGCCCCAGCTAAAACCAGCACACCTGCCTATGACAGCACCTCATATGATGTTTTCTCTTTTCCATTTTTACAGATCTTGAAGCTCTGCTGAAACATTTTACTAAAAAAAAAAAAAAAAAAGAAAGGATTAGATTAATGTGTTGGTTGAAACATAAAGGTACTAATAGTTAATTGCTGCACATTAAATCATGCCATATACTGCATGGCCTTTTTCCAAACACAGATACACTTAAGCATGAGAACACAAACTCCTGTTTCTATATTCCATTTAGTACATACTACTCAAGATTTTTAGAAAATGTCATGGAAAACAAAAGTACAAAAGTACAGAAGTGCAAAGAAATATGGGGAAATCCCTAAGGACATGATCTTTTACTGCTTATAGAACTTTGAACTGATTACCTGACTACTGAAATTGTCATTTGTGAGCACTATACTATTGTTTGATAGCTGTATTTCTACCAGTCTATAGGTTTCTAATTAGCAGAGTTGATGTCTTCCTAAATTTAAACTAAATGCTTATTGGAGACATTTATACTCAAGTTGCTTAAAATGTAAGAACTCATACTTAGTGTTAAATATGCATATTGATATTTTACTGATTATAGCTATATTTTCATATGTCAGTTTGAAACCTAGACTCAAGAGATTAAATTAAAAGAATAGAATAATAAAAAAAGGATTTACATATTTCACTTTCTATTCAGTCCAACTTGTTTTCCAATTAAGTTCTATTTTTCTTGCATGTCCTTAAGCCTTAGAGGAATCTCTGATAGCAAAATCTGAATGTTGAACACTGTCTTATTTAAATGTGGATTATCTTTGTAACTGCCACCCTTGTCTCAGTAATTATTAAGATGTTTATATTTTAACCTGTGCTTCCGAACAGGTGTTCCCTGCAACACACAGACTAAAATAGCATGTGCAATGCTATGCTTCTGATTAGTGTAATTTGTATCTGTAGTATAGAATTTAGAATTTCCTACCACGATGCTGTCAAAAGAAGAAGACTAGGAAACCATTAGGAAAACACTAGGAAAACACTGTGAGAGATTTCGTTATGGATTCAAATTTGAGGGCCTACACAGTATTCATAAAATACATCTGCTTAGATAATTGCTATTTGTTGGGTTTTACACCTCTATCAGACACAAGGGACATCTGCACTACATAATAGTATATTTATGCATCAAGTGAAGTTTTGAGTACATGGTCACATAAATAAATTATCCCTCTGAAGGATGAATTAGCATAATTTATATCAACCTGCACTGAAATCCATGTAATTTTTTCCTGTTTAAGTAGAGCAGGTGAATGTTTTGTTGTACTTGTCATGCCAGCATTCTGTTTTACAGAACTAAACCTCTTTTACACAGGTTAATCACAGCCAAAACTGTAGCAATAAAGACTTCTTCTGCTTTCAGTATAAATAAGGTTTGGTTTTCTTAATGCTTAGCAAAGGGTTTCTCTGGTACCTTTACTAGACAAAGTATTTTTTTTTTAAATGTTATATATTTTCCTTAGAAGAGCAAAATAGAGGGAATTGTGAGACATGAAAAATTACAAAGAAGTTATTTTCCAAGTTTTTTATTATAAGCCATATTTTAGGCTGGGGGAATAATTTCTTTATATTTAACTTTTTCAGTTTCTGGAAGACATACTAAAGTAGTCCTATTAACAGACAGATCTAATGATAACTTCTAACTAGCCAAGCTGAGAGCTGTTTGGTGTTTGAAGCTCCTGAGGAGGATTCTTCCGACTGACAAGGCACTTCTTGTGATTTCTGCATATTCAGTGTGAAACCTTGCCAATTTGAGAGCCCTTGCACAGCCTGGATGGCCAGAAACCCTGTGGCTAAGGGCAGCATTTTCAAGCTTCCTTAAACATATGGGAAGTGAATCTGAAAAATTAAAACGTACATATGTAGGCAGATTCTATGGGTGATGCTTCTATACAAGAAAGGCATACTTTGTTTTTTAGGAAATGTTTTCCTTGTGGGTACTAAATCACACCAGTTATAAGGCAGTGTAGAGTCACCTTAACCCAGTGCTGCTTTGTGCAGTCATTGGACACTAAACCATCAGTTTTGCTATCAGCTCTGTTTTGTATTCCAGAACAGACAGGGTTTACACTCAGGACGTCTCTATTTTGTACCAAAGATTGTCTTCTTTCAGGAAACACTTTGATCCTGAGAGACAGCTGTCCAGTAAGGCTTTGCACAGAGACTGTGTCCTACAGATTGATTGACATAGCTGTGCTGCAGCTTTGGATAAAAGGATTCAGTAATGGTTTAAAACATATCAGAATTGCCCAACAATCACCTCTCCATTGACTGCTGCTCTCTCAGCTAGGCTAAGAGCCTCTGGGATAATGGGCTGTCACGTGTAATGCTCAGCACATGCCAGTATCATCGAGACAGCCTGGCACTCTGATTACAATGAAGTCCTACTAAATGTGGGACTGACTCCATGTAATCCTGCTTTGTAGCTATTTCTTCATGCTTTCTATGGTTCAGGGAGGCCTTATGGTCCCCCTGCACTCCTAAACTCCCTGCACAACACAGAGCTTTACCCTGGCACCTACAGCACTTCCTCTCCCTCCTTCTTCCCCTGTTTAACTAAGTTATCCCAAAGGTGCTGGCACCATCACAGATGGACTCAGGCTTGGCCAGTCCTGGGGCCAGCTGGCATTGGCTCTGTCAAATCCGAGGGAAGCTTCTGGCATTTCCTCACTGAAGCCACGTCTGGAGCTCTCCTCTACAAAAGCCTTGCCACACAGCCCTGATACACTTCTGTCTTGCAGTTTTCAGCATTTATAGCACGAGACTTCCGCACTGAAAGTTAAAATTTGGTGGAAAGCTAGGCAAGAGAAGACAAGACTGATACTGGAATGAGTAAGGGGAGAATAAAAATTCCACTTACGTAGTTTCTGGCATTTAACAATGAAAAAGGCTGCATCTACAAATTACCATCTCATGCTATAGAAGTGTTTCAACATGTTTTATTGAAAAAGAAATTATTTTGCTCTGAGTATGTAGATGCACCAAGCGTTAATAACTTTATCTCTTTGAAGGAATTTTTTTTTCTAAACAAAAAATTATACATAAAGATCCATTATAGCATAAAAGAAAAAAATTTAATTGGGAAGACACAGACACAATCTTTTCACTGCTGCAGTTTCCCCATTAACACTCCTGTAAACAATGTCAGCAAATGTACCCCACAATCTAAATTATCTCAGATGCTAAGATTCTGCCAGTATATTTTCAAAGTCCACTTCTACCTTAAGTGAAATGCAGCCCTTTAGTACCTTTCAGTATCTGTAATTCCACTCCATCTAAATCAGACATGTGCTTTCCATATTTGCTAGTTCCATTGAAAAATCGCTTTCATCCACACACAGTCAATGTTGCTCTTGAAATGTAGATACTGGACTGCCAATTGCTTGGACATCAGCAATATCATATGATCACCCCTCTTTAGTCACAAAGATTAGTTCAGATAATACAATATATGCTATTATACAATATTTAAAAAGAAGACCTAATTGAAAAAGAATATTATTAGTCTTGAATGGAAACTGCATTTTTAGCTACCAAAAATATAGTGCTCTTCCTGATGATAAACTTTTAAGAGCCAATGTATATGCAACTCATATATACACATACTTTTTTTTGCTACAACACAGTTTCAGTTTTACAAAGAACTCTTAAGATAATTCCAATGTTCATCTCTTAGATTAGCATACATACCCAGTTACTCTGGGAGCAGAATAACTCAAAGCCCAGAATGGCCACATGTAATGGAAGTGTACATACCCACTCTGACTTCTCAAGAGTGTAAAGGGTAGACTTAAGTAGTGGCCAAATCACCTCCTTTGCAATTCTACTAGCTGTTTCCTGAAATAATCTGCTGTATCATACTATTTTATGCAACACTATACCAAAAAAATGTCATATTACTAGTACCCAAATTCTGGCCATCACATCTTAGTGACAAAATGCCCAGTCTACTGCATTTCATATTAAGCTATCAGCCTTCTTTAGTAAAACTACTTCCAATTCTTTCTGTAGGTCTCAGAGGCAGCTCATTATAGAGCTGATCCTCTTGTCTAACAAGCTGATTAATGAACTAAGCCTTTTTTGCTTTTTTTTCTCTCTCCTTCTTTTTCTTTACCCTTCTCATGGTAGACACTGAAATGAATTCTGTCATTCCCATCAGGAACCCACTTCACAGGTGATATTCAGACAAGCCTCTGGAAGTCCACCCACACAATCACTTTCTTGTCAGAAGAACATTGCTGAATCTCATATTTCCTCTCCTTCACTCTTTGTCTTCCCACATCCACCTTCATAATGACTAACTTTCAGTCTACAGCCAAAATATTTTTTTAAAATTCTGATCTTTATTAGTAGCTTCTATTACAACTGAGTGGCATTTGGAACTGTTAACAGTCAAAAAAGTAGGATACTAAGATCTCTGAATAAATAATATATAGTGATCTCACTTTTTGATGAGTTGATAGAAAAAATATATTTTTTTCAAGTAAGAATATATTCACAGATATGCTCATTTAGAAAAAAATCCTTGGGCTTAATAGTAAATTACTATATAGTGCATATTTTACACCCATTTGGACATACTAAAACAGACAAAAATCTTTGGGCCAAAATAAACGGTAATGCTGTTTATCTGCAGTCTCAGGAAGCTATATTCATGTTTCCCTTCCTGTTTCAAACTAAAGAATCCCAGTTTATTTTATCTCCTTTTCTGGACACCAGGAACCTCACCAAAGTCATCTTATCACTCCCTTCTACAATTGGGCAGGGGAGAGAAAATTTAATGCAGAGTTTATTAGTTGAAATAAGGACTAGGAGAGGTCAGGCTCCAAATACCACTTTGGGCAAAACAGACTTGAGTTGGGAATATTATTTGAATTTTTTATTTAAAAAATCAGAGGAGGATAATGAGAAGTAAAATAAATCTTTAAAACACCTTCTCCCCACCCTTTCCTCCTTCCCAGCTCTACCTCCTATAATGCAGGGAGACAGGGAATGGAGGTTATGGTCAGGTCATCACAGGTTACTTCTCTTGCTGCTTAGGGAGAAGAGCCTTTCCACTGCTCCAGAACTGTCTGCTGGAAACAGTTCTCCAAGAACTTCTCCAGCTTGAGTCCATCCTATGGGATACAGTCCTTCAGGCACAGCCTTCTCCAACATGGGTGCTCCACAGGGTGACAAATCCTGCTAGGAAACCTATCCCCACATGGCATCTTCCCTCCACAGGTGTGCAGGTTGCTGCCAGGAACCTGCTCTGGCACGGGTTTTCCACAGGTTCACAGCCTTCTCTTGAGCATCCACCTGCTCCAGAGCAGGTCTCCTCCACAGTGGTTTCCTGCATCCCTGTGGTTCTCCATGGGCTGCCGGTACACAGCTGCTTCACCATGGTTTTCACCATGGGCTGCAGGGGGCTTGGTTGCAGTGCCTGGAGCACCTCCTCCACCTCCTTCTCCACTGACCTTAGTGCTCACACCGTTGTTCCTCTCACATATTCTCACCCTGCTCTTCTCTGACCACAACTACATCTGCTAAACTATTCTTTTTTCTTCTTAAATATGCTATCACAGAGGTGTTAACCACCATCTCTGACTGGACGGTGGCAGGTCCATCTTGAAGCCAGCTGGCATTGGATCTGCTGGACATGCAGGAAGCTTCCGGCAGATTCTCATAGTAGCCACCCCTGTAGCCTCCCCACTACCGAAACCTGGCCATGCAAACCCAATACATATCATATTTCTTAAAGCCCTGCCCATTCTCACTTGCTGAACAGGACAAAGCACTCCAGCTCAGACATTGCCAAGGCATCCTTGAACAGAGGTCTGTGCATTCCAGGGAGGTGTTTTCCCTTCTCTGCAATGGTAACATGCTGACTCAGGCTCCAGATTGCCATCCAGTGTCCCTGGCCTCTTCTGAAGAACAGATTCCTGTCATGCTGCTGCCTTCCCTTGCAATATTCAGGGATGGCATAACTCTTCAGTATCTGTCTAGGCAACCTGGGGCAGACGTTGCTGATGCTACAGTGGTACCTTGCCTTCTCAGCATAAAAATTCAGGTTATTTATCTTACCTTTCGTGTATTAATCTTAGGTGCATTCATGTTAGAGAGAGTCCTCATTTTTCCACTACCAGAGCACGACAGATTTCCATTATGGCTGAAGCATAGACATTATTCATGTTTGTTTATTTTCAGTCCAATATGTAAAACTATTTTACTCAAAGCAAAGGTCCAAGAGTCTTACCTAATATAACAATAGCACCTGTAATAACACTGTGATGGCAATAAGAACTTTAGATCATATTCACTGTTCTACACATGTGGGGAAATAGAACTGAAATTAAAATAAGTGGAAATATTAAATGTTGTTTCGGAAAAACATACAGAAACCAAGAAAACCGAATAGCTTTGATGGTTAACAACTGGATTGTAAGCTTAAGGAATTAAGTTCTTTATGTACTTTTACTACGGACTGATTAAATACTGAATATCTTTACCCAAAATGCATTGCTCTCAATCCCACCTGTGTAAATTCCAGTATGATATAATACTATTTATACTAATTAAAAACAAAAACAAAGCTTCAGTGAACAGTAGCAGAATCATTTTGGCAATATACACAGTGACACAGTAAAAAGCAATATTTCAGTACACATAAAAACATGAATCAGAAGACCAGAACTCAAGAAATATTTTTTTAGACAATTTTGTATAGCCACGTCACTTGTCATTAGCAAGCTGTCAGTTGCAGGTCTTTGGTTTTCAAAATTAATTTTTCAATCATTGCAGCAAGTGATGCAAAGTGAGTGCATCTGGCCATATGCTACAGGTTCATAATCACTGGCAAAAGCAAGTGCCTGTCAAGCTCTATTATCAGTATACCTACCTTTTCACTGGGAAAGTAATCATCTGCAAGCATTTTATTTTAATGACTCCAAGGCAAATTTCTTAGGAATTCTTTCCTTTAGCCTCAGGATATCCTGGGGCCAGCTCACATGTTTGATTGCCATGATCTGTAAGAGGTCCTCAGTCATAGTCATTTCTCTCAATCAGATGTGCAAATGGAAAATGCATGGTACACAAGGTCACTTCAATTCTGTGTCTGGACTATGATTAGTCTGGCCTGTGGACTCTAAAAATGTCTATGAGACACCATAAAAACAAACTAGTGCTCATGTTGCCTATTTGAGGAAACAAAACAAAAATAAACAAACTAACAAAAAAGACCACCAAACGAGAACAACAGAAGCAGCAGCAGCAACAAAAACAACAACAAAAACAACTGCAAGAAGAAGAAAAAGAAGAAGAAGAAGAAGAAGAAGAAGAAGAAGAAGAAGAAGAAGAAGAAGAAGAAGAAGGATAGTATTTAGGACTCAGTTACTACAGAAAAAGAAAAGAATATGCTGTAAGAGTATTGACTTGCATCATCCAGACTCACAGCATCTGCCTAGCCTTTGAAGGAGGAAACTAACCTTTACATCAGAACCATGAAAGACTTTTAAGTTGCTAGTGGGGAGATTTCCTGCTAAGTGAGGCTTAGACACAACGCATCAACTGTTCTACCCAGAGCAAAACAAACCACAGCTAAAATCACTCTTCATTTACTGTCCACTCACAGAAAATAGGAAGAGTTTACTTTTTCAATCAATATATACCCTGATTATTTTCTAACTCTGAAAACACTGTTTTAGCTCAAAGCAATGACATTGCACAGAAACACACACAATGGATTAGCTAATGAATAAACCAGCACTAAGGAAAAAACACACCAAATGATAGACAAAATGGCATTGTTAACTATGTTCTGCACCCAGGAATTAAGAATTCAAGTTGCTATAAATTTTTAAAGTACAGACTTGTCAAGAGGAAAAATAATAAACATGAAAAAGAGGAAGGAGATATTTTGAAGAAAAGAAAATTATGTGTATAAATATACCAATTGTACAAATTTTTCACATTAATAAAACTCTGGAATTGCAATGGGAATTTTTAATACTTACTTGTGAATATTTAGTTATTTAGTATGTGTATCATTATGACAAACAGAAAGACTGGACATCATCAGCAACATCCACAGTTGTCCAGACAAAAAAGCAAAAGCATGTTCCCTTTGTACCCATGCCAGGTAGCTAATTTCAGCAGAGGAATTAGAACTGATCTGTGTGAGACCACTATTCTTCATTTAGAAATGTCAAAATGTATAAAAATAGGAAGAAATTAATGCCTTATTTTCATGTAAGAAACAAAGGTGGCATAACGTTGACCTATTTTCATGACAAAAGGTAAAACAATCACAAAAATATGAATTAGGATTAAATTGATTATAAATGCAAGAATGCAATAGTACACAATCAGCATTACATTTTGAAGTAGTAATGTGATCATGCCTTCACTTTTCTTCTATAATATTAAAATTTATATTAGAGAATCAGTATTTCAAAATCTTATTTAGTCTTATTAAATCTGAAACTCTCCTTGGATTGTAGATGTTGAAAAAATATTAGTTGCTTAACTCTTGATCAAGAACTCTCGATTGTTGTACTTTAAAATGAAGTCAGTGCATTTTGATTTGATAGCTATTTCTGATATAGGTATTATACTCGAGATAAAAATTGATTTTACATTATTTATTCTTCCTTATATGGAATTATACCAACCAAAGTACATTACAGATAATATGACTGGTTACTGTATTTTCATTGGAATGCTGTGGGGCAAATGATGTCTTTAGGTATGCAGCCATAGGCTTTCAAACCACCAAAAGACGTATTTTTATACCCAAGACAAAATGGTTCTATTTGTTTTAAAGTAATGTCAATTTTTTTCACCAAGTTTTGAAAAAAATTTGACATGAATAGTTATGTTTTAAGCAACAAAGTCAAGTAAAAATCCTATAAAGTTGTTTGGTTTTTATATGTAAGGATTAAAATGTACAATGTCTCTAACGTGTGAAACTTTGAATGAAAGATTATGTTCTCATGCAATTTCCAGAGTATAGACCATGTATTTGTCTGAAACTCTTTAGAAAGCTGAAATTTAGGTGTTGTAATCTGAAACAGAATGGTTAACACATTTTTAATGCAACTGCACAAAGTGCAGAAATACCAGTACTGCATTTCTCACTTTTGTTTTTTGGTTTTGGGTTTGTTTGTTGGTTTCGAGGTTTTTTTGATGGTAACAGCAAAGCTGAAAACAGGACTGTATTCTCTAAGGAGATGTCTCTGTAAGTGTAAAAGTAACAGTTGACTGCTATTTTAACTTTTTTTTTCCCCTTTGGTGGCAAGGAGGTTTTCAGCTGAAATTTCCAGAATCCTTAGTGTTTGACTTTGTCCTTTCTGAAGTACAAATGACAGCATAGCTTATATCAGTCAAAATTTGCTAGGTTATTCTCAAATTGATTTTTCATTCCTTACTCTCTTCTTGAAATCTCTAGTATTTGAGTTAAAAGTGTTTAACTTTTTTCTACCGATTTTTACTTTAAAAATATCAGGAATGTCATATTAGCTTATAACTAGTTTACGCAATGGAGTTTAGATAAGTCACAGAAAATGAATCATCTAGTCTCCTACTTTCTTTAAAAGAGCAAGAAATAAGAACATCAAGTTGCCTCTAAAAGATTTCTCTAAGAAAAGTCAGGAAGTGCTATGGGAAAAAGAAAGCAAAAGTTTCCCCAGAAATTTAAAATTCAGATGTTCTTTTCCAAAGGATGAATTGGAAGAAAGAATTATCTCATTCTACAATTTATTGTAACAGTACAGGGTGCACTTTTTTGTGTCTTTTTTTGTCTTTTTGAGATCAGGTATATGTCTTTTATCAAAAAGGGAACAAATAGCACACAATTTTCAAGATGGGGCCCTGCTGAGTATACTCAGACAGGTTTTTTGCTTTGTGACCTATTGCTTTCTGAATCACGCTAACTTGTTTTACTTTTACAACCATTCTTGAGCCATTGTTCATGTGAAATTGTATGCCAAAACACCAGGAACACTCTGCAGAGAAAAAACACAACACCACCACTGCATGCACAAAGGTTGACTTGGAGGCAGAGTGAGATTCCCCTTGCCTGCCTTATTTCATCTTTGTGCATGTTGACCTTTATATTCCCTCCTACCACCCAGTCACTTAGTTGTATAACATTTCTGCAATCCTTTATTGTCAGTTTCTTGAATATTAATTTGAATGCTATACTGAAGAGCTTACCATTAACAATATGTTGTGTCACACAGCTCTGTGGGTTTCCTTTCCAGTTTTTTCATGAATATCTACCATTCTGTAGCAAATGATAGGTTGATAAATATAGGCTGATGACTCAGGAAATATTTACAAAATTTGCTAAACTGTCACACAGATTCAAGAGAAAAATGGGATTTAATCCATTTTATTTGTAAAGTGTGAAGTGAATCTTAATTTTATACTGTAGGCTTTTATATACAGAGATATATAGATATATATAGATAGATATAGATGATATAGATATAGATATAGATATAGATATAGATATAGATATAGATAGATATAGATAGATATATGATATAGATATAGATATAGATATTGATATGTGATATAGATATAGATGATTGATATAGATATAGATATAGATGATATAGATATAGATATAGACATAGATAGATATAGATGACATAGATATGCTCAAATGTGTGAATATAGATATTTTCAAATTATTCTCAGTCTGTGAAGAAAGAATATATATCATTTTGAGTAGTTAAAATATTTTCAGTCTTAATAGTGTCATGTTCTTCAGATTAATTATAAAACAAATATCTTGATTTGCAAATGAATGATAAAAAATATAAAATGTTATGTTTTAAACAATGCTCTATAGCATAAAAGTCACCAGAAAAGGAATTTTTAAAAGTCTAGACTTAGATTTCTAAGTTGCATTGTGATATGAGACAGAAGGAAACTTCTTTTTCTGGCTCTCCCTGTTTTATGTTTATGTATGTTTTATGTTTACAGAAACCTGATTAAAAATTGTGATTCTTGACGGCTGGATTTTTTTATTTATTTATTTCATCAGCTTCCTTTTTCCTTTGTCTTTAATAATGAGCATCTCAGAGCAGTTGAACACAGGAAAGTGAATTAGACACTCAAGTCTTCTCTATTTTTTCAGGCTGAACAGCTCAAGTAAAGGAAGCACCAATATTTCAAGTCTTCAACAGTCAGCATGAGTCAATTACTGTTTGTTTCTCCCATTTTCCTGCTTATAAAGAAAAGTAAATTGTAGCCTGGGGTATAAAGGAATGATCTATAAGCATGACGTTTTCCTGCTTGCCAGGAGGACTTATCAAAAAATGAGTGACAGTAATATCTACTAAGATATTTAGATCTCTGCATGGTTGAGCAATGGGTCATTTCAGTGCAGGTGTGACTGATGGACTTAGCAAGCCCTATAACTTTACACCACTTTATTGCTTTACTGAGAACTGCATTCAGTTCCTGGCCCAAATGTATGCCTCTCACAGGGAAAGTGATAGAAGCTATTCTGCAGTATTCAATTTGGTTTGAGTCCGAAAATTCAACTGTTTACTGAATAGCTCATTAGCCACTTAGTCAAAACAAGCCAGTTGGACAAAGATGTATTTTTAAAGTTGATCAGCCAGCAAATTGTGGCTGAAATGGATTACAGAACAGCTCAGCTGGTAGACTACACTGCAAGGATATCTCCAGTGAGAAGATCTTTAAGGCAAGCGTTTTGTGCCCCTCCACCCATGCACAGGACCTGTGCCCACATAGTTACAGATTGTCGGTCAGCATATAGAAATATTCCACCACAAAATCTATGCATATCTTTTCCCCATGACATTTGTAAGAAAATTTCCACTATTTCTTTCTTTTATCTTTTTACTATTGCTCACCAAAACCTTAATTGAAATAGCTTAAGGCATTTCCTGTAAAAAAATCAGCAAGCCTTACTGGAATTGCTATTCTAGTTTAACTTTGACCAAAGAGAATAAGTGGTTGGTTTCATGATGTCCTTCATTGTCAGAAACAGCGAAGATTTTTTTCTGTAAAAGTTTTTCCTTCCAAAAAATTACTTTTAGCTGCATTTCCATGTTGAAAATAGATTTTCAGCCATGATTTTTTCAAAGTGGTGTCTGGCAACTGATGTGAGTGAACCAATCACTTTCCTACCTGTGAAAATATTGTTCATGTCAGCACAGGAAGCGTTGTTGATATGTGTGCCAAAGTATCATCAGTGAGTGTCATTATTTGCATGTCCACATCTGGAAAAATGCTAAATTCATGATTTAAAAATCTTGGAAGAAGATAAATAAAAAACTATTCTACTTTTTAAAATAAAAGCAATAATAAATAGAACTCCAGTCAACTCTTTTATGATTTATGCAGGTTCTCTACTTTGTTGAGTTAGTCAACCGACATTTTCTAATTCTCATTTTTGTTCATAGGATTGCTCCCTCCTGTTGTGTAAGGCCATAAGATTTTCCATCTTTTAAACCTCCTAGAGGTGTGCAGCATCACTTGCTAAGTCCCTATCCTACAGAATAACCTTGGTTGTGGCACAAGGGAGCAACAGGATGTCGTGGATGGGGAGCAGCAGAAACAATGCATGACTACTACAAGCAAGCTCCCATCTACTTCCTGTGACACTAGGCTACTGTGAGGCCTGATGTCTGCTCAACTGTAAAAGATAATTTTACAGAGTCCAAATTATTCCTGAAAGATGAGACAAGATCCAGTAACTAAAAAATTACAGATGGCCTCAAGCACTCATGCAGGCCAAGTTCAACTTGCAGCTTTTGAGAGCAACCGCTTGCACAACAGAGTTCTTTGCCAATGGATTTACCAGATATAAATTACTTCTTCGAAGTGCTGCCCATTTGTTTCTTACATTATTTCAGTTTTTAAGCTTGAGAAAATGTCAAGAAGATTATGGATCTTACAAGGCTTTTTATTTGAATGGATCTTAGATGCAAGGGTATTGTGTTGGTAAAGCTCTGCGACCGTACCAGGAATATCCGTCTGAGATCAGCTGCAAGTTTTCTTATACTTTTGTTATTTGCAAGACATGCAAGTTATTAATTTTCTTAATATTCTGGATATTCTTACTGAAACAGAATTTTTATTTCCCAAGTGCTGAAAAGATGACCTAAAGCAAAAGAAAAATGCTTTTCTTAAGTCTCTTTTAGAGCCTAGCATTTTATTTGGAAGCTACCATCCCAAAAGTAACCGTAAACTGAGTCTCAGACTTCTCAACCCTCAAGAACAAAAAAGTTCAGCAATTCTGATGGGCTTTTAGACATTATTAGTGACATGCATACACTGAAGATTCTCCTTTCCTAAGAAAGCCATTAACACCCTACTTTATGTACATGAATCTTCTGAGATGTTTTAGTTTCTCCCTCCCCTTCTGAGAAACTCCAGGAAACAAACTTCTAGGACTCATCACACAATCAATATTCAGTACATTAAAACCTCAACATATCTCAATGCAGATGCTGAACATTTAATCTCTGTCACTAGCCCTGTGTACTTTCTTGAATACACAGAAGGAATTTCAATAAATATTTTATAGATCCCTTCAAAGGCTTATTTTTTTCACTTTTGTCATCTGTGTTTTATGACTCCTTTTCTTCAAAAGGTCCAATAATCATATGGACAATTATAATGATATTTTTTAGGTTCTATAGCTTGACACTAACACCTTAATGAGGTTCTTTTTTATTTTAATTTCATTTTTCCTGAAAAAAAGCATCAGATACTTTCAATTGAAAGCTCTCTGGTTTTAGAGTTTAGTTTTTCTCATCCATAATAACCATTAACACCTCTCTGAACTATCCTTCTAATAGTTTTATTTTTCAATACTTGCTCTTTCACACCTTTTTTAAGCTGCAGTATTGATTGTTGTGGGAGTTAACTTTCCCTTTTAAGAATAATTTTTTAAAGTTTCTCATTTAATTCTTGGAGATTTTTAATAACTCTAGAAAAGATCCAATATACTGAATTTGTCTAAATGTTCTGCTAGGATTTTTCCTTTATTTTTCAGAACAACTACTTTCCCAAATTTTGCTCTGAGATGGATGAAAAAAATGAATAAAGGTATTAGATCTCCCCTGTATACACCACCACCACCACCACTTTCATGAACTTAGAAATCATTCTAGCACTTCCAAGTGTTAGAAATATAGAAGTCTAAACTTCATGAAGTACAAATGAGCATATGACTGTTTATTGCTGCATTTCATGGATTTTGCTTTTTTATTTTAAACAACTTACACTTCAGTTAGTAAACTTGCATCTGAAGAAAACATGGGCAAGCCTAGGGAAGTGAGGTTTTAGTGCTGCTTTGAAAAGGTATCATTCATTATTGTTACTATCATTCCTCAGTTATGAATAAACATTTTCTGTTTCACTAAATTGCAAGTGGTTCGTTGCTTTTAAAGATAGAAGAGAAAAATACATGCAAACACAATCTCTTAAGCACTAAACATCCACTGAGCTGAGACACTGAATTAGGATATTACAGCAATGGTTTTACTTTTCAGCTTTATTCACAGTTTCCTAGTATACTCTATCTGCTCCCCTTCAGTCAAGATCTCTCCACTCAGTAGTTTGTCTAATTAAGTCCAAGGAGCTTGTCTCAGGGTTCTGATTAATTCCCGGTGTATTTCCTCTGTCATTTGTACCTCATTCTCTTTGTTTTGTTTTGGTTTGGTTCTGGTTATTTTGTTGGTTTTGTTTTTTTTTTTTCTCTGAGGATAGTTTGTTTGCACCTACAAGTGTTTAATATACAAAGTAAAATAAAAGTCACAACAAACAGCTCCATCCAGTGGTTCTCTTTGTGACTATATTTCCCAAGTTAATTTTGAGCAAATAGTTTAGATGAATGCTTCGGAAAAAGTGTGTGAAGAATATAAATATCAATATGAAGTAAACAAACATTCTCCATAAGATTGATTTTTCTCCTATAACTTCCCTTTTTTACACCACCAATTTCCTGTTTATGATTATGAGAGGCAACTGCAAAACACTTGTAACCCAAAGATAGGAGGGAGCTTTTTTTATTCTAAGCTGTCTGATATGGCAAATACTTCAGACAGCCAGAGAAGAGACACTTCCCTATATGGTATTTTTGCTTTTTACTTGGAAATTTAGAAGCAAAGATATTTAGTTTTATTTTGATTTTGAGTCTAAAGATTTTTTTTATCAAAGGAGACCAATATCTAGATTTTAGTAAATAATAGGCAATATTTTTATTGCTGTAGTCAGTTGCGTGTGCCTTTCTGCAGCAATATTACAAATAAAATAATGAAAAGGCTTCAAAGCATCTTGAAGGGGAGACAGCTGGCATTGCTTAGAGATTAATCTGAAAAGATCAGATTTTTAATTTATAAAACTGGGACAGCACATGTCAGGGAACCATCAGCAGGGATTTTGGGAAGCCTCACCTCTAGCTCCATCCTTTTGTCCCATGAACCCTGGTTTATTGAGAAATTCAAATAACTGTGCTTAAAGAGAGGACTTGTAGAGCAATTCATTCAAAATGAAGGCATAATACAGATTTTTGAAAACTTGTGCATACCAACCCATTTGAAAACCTTTATATATCAAATCTATCATGCCACAAATTTTCTTTTATGAATGAAATAAAACTGTTATGAATAAAATATATGCAAGAAGACATGAATATTGCTCTGAGACTGAGGCTCCTTCCTTGTTGCTTGGTCATTTTCTTTTCAGGTTAAAAATGCTGAAATATTCTTTTCTGTAAATTTGACATGAAAATTACAAATAAAATTACTGTGGTTCTATTTTGCAACAATAATTTTCTGAAATTATCTACCAAGTAATGTTTCAATTATTGAAGAATTGCATTTAGACTACTAAAATACTGCTCAAGACTAGAAATTTATGCATCTTCACAAACTCTTACTATTGCTCTTAAGCTTCTATTTATACTTTTTATCTATGCCATCAAGTTTTGCACCCACTGCTATAGATTCATATGTATTTGTTTCTTTTCCTTAATAGAAAGTACTTGAATATCAAACTGTTCTGAACGTCATTCTTGGATTGCCACAGAATAAGTGTAATTAATTTACTGATAAGCAAGGCATAACTATCCATTATGCCTAGATTTAAATATGGTCATCATAAAAATAAACCTGGTTACTCTAAAACAAGTTTGGCCAAATTATTCTCTGAAGTATAAAAAAAAAATTAGACAAGCAAGTATAAAACTGTATCTTTAAAGATATCTTCTTCTAGGTAAATTAAGAAATTATCCTATTTTTAAAAAATATGTTGTTTTATCTTAATTCCATATTTTTAATGTTCTACTGATATTGAAAATAGCATTTGTTCACTCAGAATAAGATATCAAATTTAGTGGTAGAGAAATACAATTGAAAGCATTAGTGTACTGTATTGTCAGAAATTATAGGAATACAATATGTTGTTATTACAACACAAGATTGGGCTAAAATGCAAGCAAAGTAGAAAGACCTGTAGGTAGTTCAGCTACAGGTGATAAATTCTCCAAAGATCAGCACATTTCTCCATTGAAGATGGATGTAGTCTGGGATCTGATATTCAATTTGTTGCTGCTTTTCTTATAATAATTTTCCCGACTGAAAATTTTTCTAACTAAAATTTATTTCCATTTCTGCACTATACTGTACACAGTGCCAATACTACTGTTGTGGAACTGGTCATGAAGTGAATGTGGAAAAATACAACTTAAAAGGACAAGGCAGTAGTAGAGTTATGCAAATCCATGACACAGCAGTAAGTCTAGAGACAGCAGCTGGTAGTTCCAATTCCATCTTACACAAGGGAACTTCTCTTGTTCTAGGTCAGAATTTTCATAATTTAGGAGCAACAATATGTGATAAAAGCATATAAACCTGTACAAAGCAAGTCAACAAGAATCACTAGGTATTTCATCATCAAAAGAAAAAATCTACAAAGTATTCATAATATACTTAACAAATGTTAGTAGACAACATTTCATGGCTTTATTTAAAGACAAAAAAATCCCACAGACTTCTGATTTTTCACTTATATATGCATTATCTAATTTATTTTTATGTTTGGACTTGTTCATATCTAAAAGGAACACAGATTTATGTTTCAGCCGTCAGACAACATTGCTGCAGTAGTAATGTGAACTTATTATTTTCACCTTCTTGGGCTAGAATCAGTAAGCCAAATATTCAGTCTGAGTTTTACATGACTGTAGAGCAGAATAAAAAAATATCAGTATCAAGACTGCTTGGAAGAGACACGTCAGGACATGGCTGCATGCTGTCCTAGTCATACCCATCACAGCAGCCAGTTTGACACGCCCCTTAGGAGGTGGTGAGCTGCCAAACTTTCACCACAGCACTGCTCAGAAAAGATGGGCGATTGTGATACTAAAACACTACAAAGAAAAAAAAATCTGACCAAAGAGGATTTTGACTTTTGCTTCAGAACATGTGTATCAACTGAAGTACTCTGTACCTGAACTACCAATCATAGCTACTTAAAATCGAGACCTGTATTTAATTATATATTCATGTGTGAATTACATAATTTCCTCACATTTTCTGTGAGTGGCATTTGAAAATAAGAATTTATTTTAGCTTTAATCTTTGAAACAGTAAAAGAAACAGAAAATTAAAATTCCCATTGCGTTTGCATAGATTTTTAGCAAGGAAGTTTACATCTGCTGACTGAAAAATATAACAACTATCATTACACTAAGTATGCATTACTTCCCATGCTCACTGCCAACCTTAGAATTATCGTCTGAATCATAACATATAATTTCCCAGAGCTGGCACTTCAGGAAAATAGTCACTCTTCAGATTAGATGCTTACCATAGAAAAATGCCAACAGAAAAATAGCAGGAAATTAATATATTACATACACAATTTTCACTTGCAGATCTGAGAAAGGTGCAGGAAGAGAGAAAGAGCTCCTCTAGGTTTCAGTGCATGTTAAAGTACATTGAAATGGGCGGAAATGTTCTTACTGCTCCATCAAGAAGGCATGCTGTACCTGATAAGAGGAGTCATAAATAGCACAGGCTTCCTTTGACTTCTTCAGCTCCTACATCTTTCAGTCACAGGCTGTCTTAGAGATGCAATTGAGATGTTTATACCAAAATCAAAACATGTCTTTTTCTGCCAACTGCAGTCTGGGGTATTACAGAGACTTCTGATTCACTTCCAGAGAATATTAATGTAGACTGGCCATATTGTAAGATGTAACCTAGACTTGCTAATGAATTAATAGGGCTTCTCTTTCGCTTTTATAGCCACGGACTATTGATTTCAGCAGCAGCGAAATATATTAAGCTAGTCTGTGTTATAAATAGATTTGTCTTGCTGCATTAAATCTTGCAAAACTGAAGGATAGAAATTCAGCATAAACCCCCTATTCCTGTATTTGCTTTATCTATTGTTTCAATAAATCAAAGATGGAAATTATAAGAGGATTTTACATAATTTAAAAAAATAAATAAAGGATCACTTACAAGAATTTTTTAAACTTAACTTTAAAATCCTGATTTTAAGTATCTCAGAGATCAAGTCAAACAGTGGTAAAGAATCCCTTTTCTGAAAGCAAAGAGCACTAGCAAACGGTTTTGTTGCTCAGAGAAACTGAGATCAGAGAAATTTCAGTCTTGGTAACACTTGTGTGGAAAGTATTTTATAGTGTCTCTGCTTACCCTAGAATATAAACAACTTCCCCCATTTTTCACAATTTTGCAGTTATTTCCTTAATCTCTCTTTGCCTGGCACCTGGTTGACCAGCTCTTCCTCTCTTTGGGAACTGGTCTCAAAGACTGCAAATGCAATTACTAAAGAAAATAATCAGAATTACATGTGTCTGAGGTGTAGGGAATGGGATATAACCTTAGGAAACTTTGTGCTTCAGCTTAAAACTGCAATTCCTTTTCCTATGAAGCAATTCCTTTTCCTATGTTGCCAGGCAGCCTGTTAGGCACACAAACCACAAAGTTTGCATTCCAGGTCATTTCAGGTATTTTTGCTGTTAATCAGCTACCAGTGGTTAGAGTGAAAAAGTTATATTTACGGAGAAAATATTTCAATTATGCAAATGGATAGGGAGGAACATGCCACTCCACTAGACCTGTGATGCAGATGATGACTTCCTCCTTGTCCTTGCCTAAGTTTTTATCTAGTGCCTCTCAAATGCTTCCATGCTTTTAGTAAAATGAGTCACTTCTCCATTTCACAGATATTTTTTAGATATAAAACCTGTATGCCATAATAGAGAAACAGAAGAGAGCCAGGATGCCTCAAATGCACACTGTGTTGTCATTTAAAGAACTTTTCCACAAAGGAAAGCAGGACTGCTTCACAAAGCAGAGAAAATTAATATCCACTATTACTTTCTGGAAAAAATATAACCAGTTCTGTTTCATGGTTCCCTCAGGTATTCCATAAGCTGAGTAGGCACCGAAGTGAATAAACTATACAAAGCTAAAACTTCTCAGCCTGAGGTGTTATAAACATAGTTTAGAGGAAGCTGCAGAGACTTGGACAACCATTGCCCATATGGCACAGGACTCCATTCACCCACATTATCAATACAGTATCTCTTCCTCAGAGCTACATTAAAAAAAGAGCTGCTTTTCTCCCTCCAGTTCATGATTTATAATAATAAAAATAATAATGTTTCTAGCATAGAAATATAATTTATCTCTTGGTCTTTTCTTATTCCTCATTACCAGATGTTTTTATAGTATGGAGATTTATTAACAACAGCAGTTTATTTTCAAAAAATAAAAGTGACTTATGCCCTTCTAGATATTTTGATAGCAGCATTGGGAAGCTTATTCAAAATTAAGTCACCTAGTTTTATACATAAAACAAAGTAACTGATGAAACACATGGCTATTAACTTCACAAAGAGCACTTCCTGTTGAAATTATAATCATGAATGTAATAAACTCATAATCTCTTGGAAAAAAAGTCCTTTTGAAAATAATTGAAACAAATATCTCAGTTATATGATGACTAAGAAATGCAAATAAACTAGAGAGGTATGTATCAAGAGAAAAAGCACACATTTTATAACAAGACAGGACATGAATATTGTTCCTCAAATGCAATTCATAAAGTTATGCACCTTAGGCAGAGGCAATAGTCAGGAGAGTGTAGCCAGAAGTCAGCAATTACCTCATTGAGGTATCCAACAATAATATCAGCACTGAAAGATGAGGGAAGAATTAATGTGTTTCACCAAATCATGTGATGCCATGCTCTAGCATCAAATCATAACAAATTTGAGTCATGCAAATCTAAAATTAAAAGAAAGAAGAGGTTAATCCTTCTTGAGAGAAGTTCCCAAGCTTCTGTGCTATGTGATTCTGGACAGCTGGAGATGAAAAGATGAACTTTTCTCTAAGGTTTGCAATCGATGTAGGATGTACAGTCTCCACACTTGATTATAACTATAACAACTTATACTGTTTTTTAGATCTATTTTTGTACCTTTGTTCCATTATTGCAAAGCATATGCTTCAGTATAAACTTGGTTTTTGACCTAAATTGTAGAACAAAGTCTGGAAATGTAAACAAAATATTTTTTTACAATGTTCAACAAGCCTTAAAATCAAGATGGTGATGAGCAGCACCAATCACCCCATTTACCAAAATGTGCCAGAACCTCTCTGACCTACCATGTGAACTGATCCAGAAATTAAAAATGTGAGAGTCCATGCAGAATGCTTGAGTGACCAGGATTCACACAGAAAATTGTCCAACTTTCAGCAAATAATGGAATGAACATTCAACCCAAAATATCTTAATAAAAAGCTTTTGCAATACTATGAGAAAAATATTTGAATCTCTTTTCCTTTTTCTTTAAAATTAGGAATTTCAACTGGCTGCTGCAGCCTATAATCTGATGGGGTTTGGATTAAAGCAATTTTCTTTATAAATGGAGCAGCACTAAAACCTAATTTCTTAGATTTAGGATTAAAATCACAAAGACCTTTCAACTGAAGTAGTCTAGTAGGAGACAAACATGTACCATGCTAATCTGGTATCTGAAATTACATCTAGCTAGAGTTAGATCTTGACTATCAACACCCTAGTTCATCCTCCTAAAGACAATACTTTTGCAAGTCTTTTCCACCATATCTTTCAGTCCCCAGCAAAGAGAAAAAAAGTATTTCTGTGTTCATGTCAACCTGTAAATGAACTCCATGCTCTCTCTCTCTCTCTGGTTTAAGCATTAAAAATTTCAAATGGTCTCCAGGCAAGCAAGGAGGCATATTGTGCTGCTCTTTTTATTACATGAAAAATATGGACAAATCATTCCATTGTTAAAAGAACCCACAGCCTCCAGATTCTGAAATAGCACTTCATTCCTCAGACACTAAAACTGCTCCTCTCTGAAGAGCCTTTTGTGACACAAACACGCAGAAAACCTTCTGGCTGTTTTATTATCTTACAGCGCCGTGTGCTCTTTTGCAGAGGCTCCACGCCTGCTGCAGCACCAGCACCATAAATAAACAGCACACTGCCACGCTGGAAAGGATGAGCCCTTTCAACAAGCCTCCGTGGAGAAAGGCATCTCAGAGCTGCCTGCTGCTTGCAAGAGTGAGGTGTGATGAGCAGAGGGAGAGGGGCAGGCACGGACAGCCCCTCAGGAGAATGCTGGCTGGGAAAGGTTTTTAATTTATCTGCTTCCCTTAGCAATCATCCTGAGGATATTACTGCAAACTGATGGCCTTTCCCTTGGGTACTTTCCCTCTTTGTTTGCTCTCTCCTCTCAGATGTACATGCACAATGCTGGCAATAGATATACTGCTAGGAAGGGTTTGAAATCAGGTAAAGACAAACCTGGGTAACTGGCAGTCTGTGGAAATCAGGAGCAAAACCTACCAACAGAGGTGGTGGGTTGCTGTTTTGGAAGTCTCACAAAGGTATAAAGTATGCTGCCAGTGTAAGTATTTTTGCTATCTTTTTATGGCTAAACACTGAGCACTTTCTGCTTGCTTGAACAATTGATGGATTTTTGTCTGGTCAGATGGCAAGGCTCATGAGAGTTTAGATCAGAAAAGCTCTGATGTGTTGTCATGCATAGCATCCATATCTCCATGCTGTCAACGAGAGGAGGACTTACAAAGCCAGAACCTACAGAGGTAGTATTTGCATTCTTCTGCATGTCTCAGGAACAGCTGATAGAGGTCATCTGGCTCCTCCACTGCTTAGTCAATAGCAAATGGGATTTGGAGATGCTGTCACTTTATTCAAGGCAAGCCAAGACAGGCTCTGAAAGGTACCATGTCAGCTGTAACAGGGAATCTCAAACTGCTGTAGTGATGAATAAATTCTGGACACCTTCAACAATAATAGAATTATAAAATAGCTTGGATTAGTAGGGACATTGAAGATCATCTTCCAACATCACTGCCATAGGCACGGACAGCTTTAGTTAGTCCTGGCAGCTCAGAGCCCCCCAGTCTGGCCTTGAACACTTCCAGGGATGGGGCATCCAGAGCTTCTCTGGGCAACTTGTTCCAGTGCCTTGCCATCCTCACAATCAAGAATAATCCTAATATCTAATCTAAGACTACCCCCCTTCAAATTTAACGGTATTTCCTCTTGTTCTGTCACTACATACCCTTCTGAAAAGTCCTTCTCCATCTCTCTTGTAGGCATCCCTCTAGATAATGAGAGGCCCAATTAAGTCACCCCAAAGTCTCTTCTCCAGACTAAACAATCCCAATTCTCTAATCTTGTCCTCATGGGTGATGTGCTCCAGCACCCTAACCTTTTTGTTGCCCTCTTCTGGACTTGATCCAACAGGTCCATGTCTTTTCTGAGCTGGGGACCCCAGAGCTGGATGCAGCACCCCAGGTGGGGTCTCACCAGAGCAAGTGGGAAGACTCCCCTCCCTTGAACAGCTGGCCATGCTGCTTTGGATCCAGCCCAGGATAGGATTGGCTTTCTGGGCTGTGAGTGCATGTTTCCAGGGTGTGTCCAGTCTGCAAAAGTTTATCACTAGCCCCACAAATAAAGCCATTTGTGAGCACATTGCAGCATCGCTGAGTAACATGATGACATGAGCTCTATCTATGTAGGGCACAGCTGGTGTCCCTGGAGCTATACATAGCAACCCCTGAAGCCTCTGCCTGACATGAAAGTGCCTCTCTGGTCTGATGTGGTGAACGCCAAAGTCACATCAAATTCCTTTTACTACCATTTAGGAATTTTCTGTACACAAATTAAATATTTGGTTCATAATCTGTATAAATATCTAAGAACCTTCCCTTGCTAGAGAGCTAATATTCTTTGCAGACCTCAAGAAGAAACCAATATTTGACACAATCCTTCTGAGAAGGCTAGCTGGCCTACCCCCAGGGTACCAGTCCTACCTACCTTCAACCCCATATCACTGAGACAAAGAGTACTGTTGCAGTGCTACTGTGTACAGTGCCAGCTGTACAAGAGATCAATTTTAAAAATCAAAATGGATCCATCCCAGCAAGTAAGCTACACTGAGCAGAACTAAAAAAGAGATATGTCTCCCAGGCAAGTAATCAATGAGTGGAATTTGTAGCATCCCTGCATACCATGTAGCATACCACCTTTTCGGAACTCACTTGCAATTATTATTCAGACAGAAACTACCATAGAATATTGATTGATATTTGTCTTCATGCATGATATTTTTTTTCTCTATTCCAGATTTTTCATCCCTATCCAGTGGTCACTTTCCAAAATCATGTAGCAAGCCAGATCTCCATTTCAAGTCTGTTTTATGTCTTTCTACATGGTGGCTCTTCTTTTAGCTGTCAGCTTGCAAAAATTGATGTCAGATCATTCACAGAGCACTGCCTCTGCTTCTGTCATTCTGTTAGTGCCATTCAGGTGTGATAATTCCTGATGAGATCTTTGTAGGAATAAACTCAAATAAGTGTTTGAATTTTGTTTGTAAACAGTTCTTACTTGATGCCCACACATAAAGTAAAAACTGCTATTTCCTACAGTATAAATTTACTTCCTTAAGCTTCATTGATAACAAGAAAAAAAAAGATGGTGTCTTCTTTTTTCTTTCAAAACAGTAAAAACATTCATGCATTCAAACATTCCAAATTTACTCAAAGTATGTGTTTGTATGTTACTAAACATGAAGAGAATAGAAACACTATCCTGTCTGATAAGTAATAGAACAAATATAGGGACTAAAGAGAAAATTGAAGACCAAACAGATAAAACATTATTTCATTGAGCAACTGAAAATAGGAAGAGAAATGAGGGGACCATTAAGACATGAGTATACTTTACACATAAGCTAAATAGTGTTTTACCAACAATTTCAATTTAACCACCCAAGTAGATAGCTTAGTAGTAAGGATATATCAAAAAGGTTGTACTGAATAGTAAACTAAAAGATAGCAATTAGGCTGCTTGACAATTTTAAAATATATTTATGCTTGCTAGGTCTACTTGTAACTAATGAGGAAAAGTATCCAGAGGGAAAGGATAAAAAGATAATCAAAATCAAAATACAATACAATAAAGGAGAAAAAGCATGGCTTTCTTTCTTCTGAAAAGTTTGGTCAAATTCCAGAACTCACAGATCTGTAGAAAAGAAACATAGAACTAGCTGGATGAGTCTTCCAATAGAACAGACTCTTAAATACTAGATCACTTTGAAAGTCTCTGTTTTATGGCACCTTCAAAATTGGTCTTTGGTCTGTTGTTGTCCCCTCAGAGATGCAAAATATGACAAGTTCCTGTTAAAATCTTATTCTTTTTATTATACTTCAGATATGTGTAAAGTTCTAGTGAATTTCCTTGCCTGTTAAACATCTTTCCATTACACAGTGATTTGTTCTTAAAGATCTAACTAAAGAAAAATGTTTCTTTGACCTCCTCCAGGTTTTGCTGAGAACAAAATTGAGCTGGGTTTCTAAGGTCCTCTTTGAACTTGATTTCACTGCTGAAGAAAGGCTACAGTTAAATTAGGATCTTCAAGTTTCTAAAACTTATATAAAACACTGTCCTATGGACTTCATCCTCTGTTGAGTTTTAGTTTTCAAATGACATAGTATGTGCTATTTAAATCTTTTCTTCCTGTCTCTTGCAAAGTGTGTTATAGTGTAATAGAGCAATTTTTTTAGTTTTTCATACCCATTATTCCAGAAAAATCTCCTAATAATACAGTGATTTTGTGGTCTTGATAGCAATTGTGAATTGTATGAATTATTTTGAATGCTTAATTTATTGTTCCATATAAAATGGGTACCATTAGTTAAGAACAGCACAAAAAAAAGATATTTTGTTCATTTGAAATCAGACTTTATGGAGTATCTAAATTCTCCAGGGAAGAAATTCTTCTTTCCCCATATGCCTGAGAATAATCAATAATTAAAGATGTCCATGATATTAATGACTCTGAACACACCTATCTCTCCATTTTTGGACACAGCTGATATTTGTGGAATACCATCAAGTCAAAGAACATAAAGAAAGAAGAGAAGGTACAATTTTTAAATAGGTGGGATCTCTCTTCTACTCTGGAAATATGACCAATATCTGTTTTTCTGAACTTCACTTCATCCTCTGACAATCTGTGTAGCAGAAGTTATTTTGATTTATTATCTCATAACTTTTACCAGCTCTCAAATTGTTGCTCTCAAGGGAATCATTTCCAAAACACATTTCAGCAGTGGTTCATATGCAAGTACTTCCTATTCATCAGGAAGCAGTCTGCAAGAGAAAAATCTAACACATCTCTTGTCTTTATCCTCTGCAACAAGATCCAAAAGACTTCAATATTGGGAATTGTCAGTGTTCTGAAAAGTCAGTTCCTAGAGAAGAAAACTATTCTACATTTGACATACGATACTTGGGACTTGATCCAAAGCTTCCAGCAACTCCACAGCTACTGCTGCATGCAGATGGGTAACTTGCACCCAGGTAAAGATTTAAATATTGAGATTTTTGGTTTTAATTTTCAGAAGCTACTGAAACTTCTGAAAAAGCTCTGAAGTTATTTTCCAATCTTTTCATCACTTTCAATTCTGGACCAGACAATGATAAGTATATGGGCCTAGAGTTGTGTTTTTCACAATTTTATTCTGTTTGAGTTTAAACAGTAAATTACATCATCCTGGTGAATAAAATGTCTAGCCAAGCCACTACACAGGTAGTTAAAGGATGCTTTGGAGTAGATTACAGGTGAGCTGTAATATATAGCGGTGTCTGGTGTAAACTTTTTGTGGATTTTATTTAACCCTTTTGTGCTTTTGCTTCTGGATGATAAGCAAGATGAAACAGCAGAATCCCAGAAAGAAAGAATAAAAACTGAGATTGGAGATTAAAACAGGGAATGACACCTGGTGGAAGGATTTATGGAAAAGGTATGGCAGAATCAAATTTCATTCCAGAAAGGTTCAGAAACACTGACTCAGAAGGACATAGTGAGGCCTGAGATATTAAGTATTTGGACAAAGAACAATGTGTCTGTTGAGAAGTTTTTGTACATGAAACTATTACAAAATAAGTAGTGATAAAATAACACTTACTTTGCAGAAGAAAATAGAATTACAAGTTTATCGTCTGAAAACTGATTTTGCATGATTTCTACATGACTTTTTTTATTACTCTTCTTCTATAAGTGCCTATGGCAAAATCCAGTTGCAGGGTAAGAGATTTGTTTGCCTTCAGCATCTGTTCTACACATTCTGCTGGGAATCCTGAAGTGAAAAATTAATTAATATTTTCTCCTTTTCCATTTGCTCTGTCCTCTATGAATAAATAATGCTGGTTATTTGTTAAATACTTTTTGTCTCACATTTCTTGTATGTCACATAATTAAAAAATTAATAGCTGCACTACTAATCTCCTGTGAAACCTTAGCATCAGTCTTCACCTTTGCTTCCCTGTTACACTGCCTAGTCTCAACAGCCCTCTTCTTATCTGATGGTTAAAACTTTTCTAAGCTATACTTTGACCACAGATTATTTATGGTTTTCCCTTGGCTCATTAATATTTGCTTTTTAATTCTTCTCTCTTGCTTTTTGAGTAGCATTTTCAATCTCTCAAGTATGTGCTTACTTAGCAGTAAAATTACTTTTGTATGTTTGTTGCTCTTCCTCTTACAACTGCTTCTGGCTCCTCTTGCATAGGTTAAAAGTTCTTCTTTTGATATTTTCTGTTTGTTTTCCCTCCTACATTACTATGTGACATTAATGTCATATTTAAGCAGACTTTGGTCTCTCATACTTGTGTCCCAGGATTATTTCCTGCCTCAGTATTACTGAGGCAGTTTTCTGTGTTAATCAATGTAAAACTATGAACTGCTCATTTATATAGTCTGCATTATCTCTGGTAAAATATATTTCCATTTTATTATATTTCTGACATCCACAGGATAATTTTGAATCACTCTTTATATGTAAGAGATCATAATTTATAGCTAAAAGGTTTATCTCATTACAACAGTCTTGCTACAATAGAAAACTACAGCTTTGTAGGAAATTCTATGGCATCACAATCTTAAGTCAGCTTTTCCATGTGTGTCATGAACTCATCTGTCTTCAAATCCAAGCCACAAACTAATAAGGCAGCTAAGAGTCGAGGTGACTGGCCACCTAAAGAATCAGCCTGTGTCCTTCAGCTGCACTGTACCCCAAGACTGAAGTAACAGCCATAGTGAGAGCCTCCCTACCTGGAAAACTCCTTCTGGGGCAGGATGATTCTCACAGAACCCACAGTGTTACCCTCCAGTTCCATTAGTAGTCCTGAGAGTGCTTGAGAATCAAGTATACTTTGATTAGTCCATAAATTCCTCACACATAATGGCTACCCACAACACCCAAAAGCAGATCTGTCATTTTACTCAGCCTGTATTGGCACCATCCTTCATGAATAAACATCTAGCCATCCCTTCCCACTCTCAATGAGCTGAAATTCCAGGTTACATTATAACTCCATTTTTATAAGATGTCCTCTGTGTAATGTTTTTGATTGGGAAGCTGTTGCAGTGATGAGAAATTTGATAGACCATCAACAAATCTGCATCTACTAATTGATCTGATATCCATGTAAGGCAAAACTAGCTGACCCCTTTGCCAAGTCAAGGCAGAGAGAAAGCTTGTGAGACTTTGTAGGAAGGTTTTTCTATATTTATTCCCTGAGGTGGCTTTAGGAAGAGGATAGAGGAGATTTTTGCTCCACAGGAAAAAAATATCTTTATCACAAGAAAGGAGAATGAGGTGTTCAGGGAATATATATTTTTTCAAACATTTTTTACTGGATGTGGTTTTCTGGGTTTCATGATTATTTTATGAAGGGGCAACAAACTGATCCCATAGATTCTATTCTCCCTTGCACTTTTCTGTTCCAGAGGTTACCTGTGCTTATGTTTATAATTTACACTTTAAGATTATAATGCTTCTTTTACATTCCAATTAACTCTTCCACAGTTTCATGCCACTATTAACAATTTCTCGTTTAACATATTTGAGGTTTAAGCCATAATGGTCTCCAGGCAAGGGCAGTGCTAAGCAGGCAGCATAACAATGAGTTTTAACTGCTCTTGAATAAAAATAGATCCTCACAATGAGGGGGATGGTCTACGTTGCAAAGTATCATGCAGTTCAGTAGCAGGGGTCTGCCATGTGCAGTGGCTCTTTTGCTGCAAAATTCCTAATTAGTTTGTTTTATCCTATAGCATATTTGTTTGAGTTGTATCCATTCTTAACGAAAGACAAAACTTTTGCTTTCCACGCAATTCTCAAGGGAGATTTTAGGTCGTCTTACTATGTATCTTCTGAGTTGCCTTGGAAAGAGGGTTAGATTTAAGCTTTTTGGGTTGTTTAGAAAATCCTTGATGGGATTCTGGCCATTGCTTGCTGAAATGTTATTTGTAAATCTCTGCTACAAGCCCAGCTGAAGCATTCAAAGTTATTCTAATTTCAGCCCGTGGTTCTGTTGGTATCACAAGTGAGGTTGCAAAATTCAAGAATTGGCTAATTGTGAATATTTATGTAAAGTTTTTCAATTGCCAAGCAGTTGCCAAGCAAATATAGTTACAAGTCTTCTAAAGATGCCTAACTACTCTTACAGAGGGAGCTAGAACAGGTTTCCCAGAAAGGATGTGAAATTCCCATCCCTGCAAATGGTCAAGGCCAGGCTGGATGGGGCTCTGGGAACCCCGCTCTTGTGGAAGAGGTTCATGTGCAAGGCAGGCCATTTCTGATTCTATGAAAGACAGTCATGTTATCAAGAAAATAACTCTCAGAAATCATAACCTCTACATAAATATTCAATCTTTTGTGAGAATGCGAGAATGGAGTGATCTGAGTAACACCTTTATGAATTGTCAAGTATAAAGAGCTACAAATCCTTATGACTATGATGTTGGTTTCAGTGAGTAAGTCGTTGCTATTGCTAGGATTAATGTAAATCTTAAACACCAAAAAAGCAAGGAGAAGAAGAAAGTGTATTCTCCTGGGGATCAAAAAAGGCAGATTTTTAAATTTTTTAAGTATTTCTATATACATAAACACACACAGATATATAAGCAATGAAGACATCTAGGGGATGCTATTTCTCCCCAACTAGCTTTGTCCCTACTCAATTAAGAACCTATTTGAAATGCCAATAGACAGAAGGGTGTCTACTGTCTTCAGCAAATACTGAGTCAAGCCCAGAATTACCTTCATAGATATCATTAGCTTAAACAGCTCTCAAAATGGCAGCACTGATATCCCAAACCCCAGGCTCCTCTAACTCATTTGCTCGGTCAATATCTCCTCTTTGACTTTATCCACTGAACATTTAACAGATATTTCTTTGGGAACTGTGTGCTAAATGTGAAACGTTGACATCCTGGAGGCTCACAAAAACTCAGTCTAACAACCTGGGATTTTTATTTTTTTCTCTTTTTTTTTTATTTTTCTGCCCCCAGGATGAACAGTGCAAACCTTTTCAGAAGGGCGTGGTGACCCAACACTCGGCACAGAAATCTTAGAGTTCCATTGTAGTCTTTGTATTGGTATATGGACTTTACTAAATGATAAGAGGCTAAGACAAAACCAGCAAACTCTTACTTCACACCATTTCTAGTCCAATTGTAAATGATGATGATGTGCAGTATAAAAGTATATCGAGTCTCTGACCTTTGCTTTTAGGGCCATAAAACTCTTCTGGTTCTAATGACAAATGCCTCCGAGACTCTTCTATTTGGAAGAAACACTAGCTACAAGGTGATTTGAGCCATCTCTTATTTCTGTCTCTTATAGATTTTCTTTACAATGGAATGCTGTGATTAGAAAACTCTCCCACCAGCAATATGCAAGCAAACAGGTTGAAAAAATAAAAGTGACTTTAGAATAGCCATGTACATCTATGAGCTGATTAAGTGCAGAAAAGACCATTGTCATACAAACATTTGAAGTGAAAGGGAGGGAGGGAGGGAGGGAGAAAAAGTGTTTCAATTTATCCTATCTGTTTAAAACAACATTATACCATCAGCTGTGCTGAAAGCAATTTTTTCTCTGTTACTTTGTCTGCATTAAAATCTATTGGACCAATTCTCAGTAAAGCAAGTATCAAGTGAAGTCAATGGAGTGTCACCTTGCAGGAGTAGATACAGATCCATATTTCAAAGTTTGTCTTTGTAATCCTTGTAGCAACAACATCACTTTCCCTCTGAAATTTACCCATTCCCTTTTTAAGCACAAAGGGATGCCTGCCAGCTGTCCCTGTGAAGAGAAAACTGCTTTAGCCCAGATAACTCACCTAGCTCTAAACCTGTTTGTTCTTTTTCTCACAGTAAACTGTGACCAACAGTACAAATTCAAAAACTAATAATAAAAAAGCCGAGTCATCTACTCACATTTATTGCACTGTTGTAGCTGATGTTGTTATAATTAGTTACTCAAAAGATGCATATTGTCTGCCCAACAGTGCTAATGAATTCAGACTTATGCTATACTTTGTGATGGTTCACCATATTTCATCTTAAAATGTACAATATTTCATCAGCAATGGAAAATAAAATGTCTTTTCAGTTTTAATTTCTTCTAAGTGCTTAAGTATTTACAATTAATAAATCACAAAGAAGCCCAAAATTTAGCTTTCTATCTAAATTATATAAGAATTTTCATATTATATCAGTATAATATGCAATATATGATAACTGCTTTACTACAGATAGCATAGGAAAATTTATTCTTGTAAAGCTCTTTTGAAATAAGTTGAGATCAATGTAAAATCAAGATTTATTAAGATGGCTATTAATTTCAAGAACACACTTTCTATTCACAGAACTTCAACTGTGGTCCTGGCCAAAAGCCTGTATTCTCTGCTTGATATTACTCAATCCCCAGTTGGTCTCACTGTAAGGACCCTCCTGTGAGGTCTGGACAGGAAACCTCTGGTAACAAATTACATATTTCTATCTCCACAGCTAAATTAGTAACCTTGTTAGATGTAACAGCTAATGTTTGTTATCCCTTCTGGAAACATGAGCTCTTCTGTGGTTCCCAGAGAGAGATACGACAGCTGAGAGTTATATTACTTTAATGGATTTTCACTTGTATCTTGATCATTCAGAAATATTTCTCTCCTTAATCATCCAGGCTGTTACAATTTTTTTCATTTTCTTTCTGCATCGCACACGTTTTATTAGAGCACAAAAGTATATGAGGAAGGGAATTCCTGCATCAGTCTTTTTTAAGGTGACCCTATGCCCTAGCACCTTTACAAAATATAGCATTAGCAAACTAAGCCAGGCTGTGACTTAGCAAAGTTCAGAGATAATTCAGGCAGTGAAATCACAGTGATAGAGTGTCAAATGTTTTCTTCTGCACTATAAAGGAAAACATTCTCTTTGAACTCAGCAAGGACTTTGTAGGACAGGAGGATTATTTGAACCAATTTTCAACACACTCTTCTCAAACTGTTCTGTGTGTTGGAGGAAAGCTGCAGATCCCTTGGATGTAAATTGCAAATTGTTTCCCCCAGTCAGATAAAGGACACACACAAGGTTCTCCTTGTATTTATGTGTCTGGTGGTACTTGAGTCCGTGGCAAACACTTAGTCAATAAGAGCAAACATCAATAGCAATAAAAAAGGCTTGTCTTTCCTTTTCCTCAAAGTCAATGGAATCTGTCTCATGTGATTTACTTGCCCCCTTTTGCAGGTAAAATGGTCCCAGGGCTTGAACAATTCTGTTTGATAGGCATCTTTTACAACTATTTAAATGGCTGTCAATATCATCATCCATCTTCTGCCATCAGAAGGGTTGTCTTGCTAATTTTTTCTTGTTTATCTACAGTGAATATCTACACTGACCATATGCACATAAGGACTGTGTTGGTATCACCTTAATTTCTGTAATTCAGAAATTGCATGGCAATTTAAATGCCATTAGAACCTATCTAGCATTGCTACGTCTTTCTAAGATCAACTAGTAAGGATAAACAGTCAAGATCCACATTACCTACAATGCTCTTTTAGGTTTGCCAATTATTTATTACAGAACTAGTTTCTGTAACTTAGCTTTGTTTGCTTTAAGAAAGGATGATTGGTTGGTAACACTGTGTGGTTAACCAAATACCAGATGTCATTTCCCAGCTTCAAATTTCAGTTTGACTCTTGAAGGGGAGAAGCAGTAGAGAATGAAGGACAGCTAGAGCTAACCAATTTCTTTTTTATTTGTCAAAAAATATGAATGGTGTTATTCTGTGTCACCTTATCCAGGTCCTTGTCCCTAATATCTTCACACATTTGAATGTCTCAAAAAGAATTCACAAAAGGGAATTTGTTAAGTACAGTCTTGCAGAGCTAAATGGACTTGGATAGTATTTGTGTGCCATATCTTAAGCATCAACAAGCATTTCATCATGCTTCTGAGTAGTCCCCTCTGCTAAATTGAAAGCACTGTGTGATATATTTTGAAAAGAAAGCATTAAAAGAGCCTAAAAATACAGCAAAATAGGAAAGGAAAGCATGGGGGCTGTGAAAACAATAAAGCATTTCCAGAGAAGGTGATATTGGAAGAACACAAGGGGAAAAAAGAAATAAGTAGAACAATAGCTATGTAAAAGAAAAGACTCAATGCACATATGAATATAATGATTCATAAATTAACAATGTAAGTCATGTCTGTTATATTAATTGCAAGACTTTTGGGGGTATGTCTGGAAACACAGACACTAATTTTGTGGGTGCACATAGCAATTACACCAGAGCAAAATTTTGCTCCAAAATATCTTTAACTATTCTGTTATATTACACCGAGTATGTCTTTTCAAGTAAGGATCTGACAGTAAAGCTCTCAGTGTCTGTGTTAATCTTGCTTTCCTGTTTCATAACAGACAGATCACACTTCTCACATACAGTCTGACCTCCTTGAACTTTTCACTTTCATCATCTTTGCCTATACAATCGTTCAAGACTATTGATAGGGCTGTGTCCTCCTTCTGGAATAAATGTCAGTATGGGTTTTTTAAAATGTCCCTCATCTTTCACCATACACAGAAATGTGATCAAGTCAGGAATTTTCCTTGATCTGAGATACTACAATGCCTAATTTCCTGCAATGAATCTCAAATAGTTGTATCTGTTTGTCCATAGAACTGGAAATATTCTTTTATATATTTTGAAGGTGAGTAGATCAAAGCCAAATGTATGGCTCATGATTTCTTAGCCTGTCCCCGCTACGACATAAAATTACTTCACTTGAGCTACTGTGACAGTGATTGTTCAGCATCCTGTTCAGGATATAAGATGGATGTTTTTCATTCAGTTTGCAGTGGGAGAAATAAAGACATAAAAATTGCTAGTATAAGATAGAGAGAAGATATCAAGTCATGAATAGATTTCGGTAAAGCTTGAAATCAAACAAAAATTAATCTGATAGTAATCAAAAAGATTTCTGTGGGTTTATTGCCAGATGCTGTAAACGCCCTTTAACTGTGAATTTAATTGATGTTCCTTTCCAACATCAATAGATGCTGCAGAAGTTTGACAGTGTTCCAAAAAGAGCTCTGAATAGTCCCAGGGAGCACGACTAAGCCTTCAACTTCAGAGAATGACACATTAGAGCAAGAGGCTCAACCTTAGTAACCAGGCTTACAATATTACACTGGTTAAAGATCATTACTCACAAAGAAAAGGATTAGAGATTCTTCTTTAAAACAAAAGCTGACATTGTGCTTTATAGTTATATATACCCAAGGAGAGAGGAACAACTGTACCAGCCAACTGCACAGACCAAATGAGCTGAGGTGTTGATGTGGACTGCACCTGCACTCATATATTGTGAAAAAAAGTCTCTAGAGTCCCTGTCTACAGAGGGGGGAAAAAAAACCAAACCAAACACTTCTCCACAAAGGTCCTGGCTTATTAATGTGTTAGGACTGTGCCTATTCACTTAAACCTGTACAAATACACCAAAATGAGTAGCAATAATGGACCTGCATTTCAATGCCCTATGAAATTTATGCCTCTCTATCCTCTAACCAGATTTCTAACAGGTTTTCATTACAAAATAATTGTATTTTTCTAAGCATTATTATTGTTTTCTTGTTCATTAGTCTCATCCTTGATATTACTCAATAAAGCAGAGCAATGAGTAACAAGAGTAAATATGTGCAAGCTTCTCAAAAGTAATGCAGAATGTGAAATCTGGATAGTGTATATCTATAGATAGATAGATAGATAGATAGACAGATAGACAGATATATAAACTATTGTCTGGAAAATAAAATTATTAGAAGCAATACAAAGTTTACTATCACTGACAATCCTGAAAAGCAATTCAGTTTGGAGAAACTGTATGTTTTTGTACAGTCCTCCCAGATTTGGTTTTTATGTCCTGCAGAAAGATATGTCCAGAAAATGCAATAACAATGAAGCTCAAAAATTGTGCATTACCTTTAAATAACATTAGACATCTGCATAGACTGTAGAATGCAGCAACATACTTGTGGGCAGTTACAATTACATTTGTAATTCCAGTTGTCATGAAAGTGGAGTGTGTAGAAGGATGCTCTGCTGGGATGTGGCTAAACAATTCAAACAGTGCCCCGTTTGCAAAGCTTAAAAAAATCAGTGGTGAACTGAGAGAGGGTGTCATTTTGCTTTTAGTGCTGAATTATTTTAAAACCAGTCTGACTCATCAATCCCAAAGTTAAACACCCTGACATCAAGGTGAAGATGTGGCAGACAGGGTAAATTACGCTTATCAAGAATGCTGAGCTGGTACAGCTGGCCTGAGATATATGACTGACAGTCAGTCACTTTACACTCTGAAAGTCCAGTCCCACTTTGAAACAGCAGGTTCTTCTTGGAGTGTGTGCAGAGATTCCTCCCTCAGGTGGGGATGTCCCTCAAGGCTGAGTAAAAGAGACCTGCCCCAAGGTCATTGGTATGGGTGAGTAACATCAATCTCTACTTAACAACTGTTTCTTCTTTGCTAGTTTTAATATAGCTGCTTTAATACAGTACACTATACTATGCTGTAATAGTAGTTTTAGCTTCTACATGGCTCAGTAAATAATTCTGATTATGATCTATTCATCTAGTCATTTATCATAGTAAGTCATTCCTTTTTATACAAATATGTCTTGTTTGCCATCCTTAATCCTACAGCACAAAGTTGAACAAAGGTTCAACCACACCTCTGTAATTGCTTAGATTTAAACCACTGAAAAAGTCTGGCTCTAGGATTGAATACAGCTGCAGCCAGGCTCCTCTCTGAGAAGGAATTTAGAAAGAAGGGGGTCCTTCCTGCACCTTGTGACTCAGTGGGAGGGCTTCTCTGACTTTGTCTGAAGCTTTTTCTCCACCCACGACAATGTGATACTATTTGCTGGTTTGTCTGTTGCAGATTTAATGTGTTGGCAGGAACAACTTTCATCCTCCTGACTACTTTGCATGTCAAAAGTAGTTAGTAGAAGTCCTTAGTTTATTGTTTCACATGAGCTGTTGTTTTGCACTTTACTCACTATATACTAAAAATTCACAGTCTGGCAGATATTTGTAAAATATATATACAAAGGATTCCGTTGCAGACACTATTCTGACACAGTTCAGTGTGGGTTTTTTCTACCTTTTCTCTGAACTAGTTCATAGTCTAATATAAATTGAAATGTCAATACCTTGTATGACATTTACCTTGGCCAAGCAAGGGATCAAGAATAAAATAATAAATGGATTTTCTTCCTGTTCAGCCAGACTCTACAGAATGAAACTCATATTTTTAGCCAAGATTTTTTTTTTTTCTTAATACCAATTTCACTTATTTTTTGAAAGCGCTTTTTCTAGTTTTTGTCATGATCCCCTGGATCAAGAAGCAGTAGATGCAGACATATTGGTGTAGCTTCCAGGTACTCCTGGAAGCATCTGCATGAAATCACCTCTCCTGTGATGAAATGCTGAAAGAGCTGGAGCTGTTCAGACTGAAGAGGAGAAGGCTCAGGAGGATCTGATCAGTGTAAGGAGGGTGTGAAGAGTACAGAGAGAGGCTCTTCTCAGTGGTGCCCTGTGGCAGGACTGAAACACACAGGGTCCCTTTGAGCACCAGAGCACCCTTTGTCGCCGTGAGGGTGACAGAGCACTGGTGCACATTGCCCAGAGGGGTGGTGGAGGCTCCCACCTTGGAGATATTCAAAAGCCATCTGGACATGGCCTCTAAGCGACACAGCTTGCGCAGGGGGGTTGCACCAGAACACTCTCTTCCCACCTCAGACACTTCCATAATTCTGTGTTTCTGTGGAATCTGTTGAGATGGACTGTGTTTCATAAGACATCCAAACCAGCACAACAAACCCAAGGTCTTTTATAGAACCCTTACCGATAGACCTGAATACCCTAAATTGTATGCATGAGAAAAAAGACCAGAAGAAAATTAATAAAGGAGGTAAACATTAACTGGATTTTGAGTCATAGTGGAAAAAATGCCATATGAAGACAAACATCAACTCCATAAATTAGAATAATATAATTTATACATCATTTGAATAATATAATGTATAAATAGTTTGTAAGTATTTTTCACCATTTATGATTTTTTTTCCAGGCTATTAGGAATACCATTTTATGACTTTCAAGGACAAAATAAAGTTGTACTTGCTAAAGAATAAATACATGAATATTGCCTACAGCTCGGTGATTTAACTCCTAGAAATGTTCTGCATTTAAAATTTCATACTTTTTTTGCTTTGTTTTGTTTAATTACCGGGATGTCAATTCCTTATTATAGCATCCTACTAACGATGGATGATGCATCCTTTATTTGTCCGTATCCCTTTATTAACTATACTTATGAAGTGCTACATTTCAAGAACTTCAATGACCAGTGAGATAATGTACCTATTTTAAATTATTTACTTATTCTGAAGCTATATAAGTCCCCAGAAAGTCAACCTGCCTAACTGAAAGCTTGCAGCTGCAAGATGACACTGGGCACACCCTTCAGTTACATTGAACTGCATCTCTTCCTCCTCAGTACACATTTGAAGTATTTATTCTACAAAACATGTAACGATGGTTTCAGAGGGTGTCCCGAGGGCTAAAGTTGATAAATTGTGAATTAGTTTACCTGGTAATATTTCATTCCTGATCTGTGCTGTCTGTGAACCTCTCCTAGCAAAAGTGGAGCTTTTACACTCCCTAGGCAACCTATCTGCTGCTGAGCACTCTGAACTCACATTTTTCTTGGCAACAGGCAAGAAAATTTGTGTGAGTAAAAAAGAACATATTCCCACCTCTACCAGGTAAGACTAGAAAGCTCTTTAGCTGGTCCACAGGAACTTCCAAGAGATTTCATTTTTAAAACCAATTAGGAAGTTTGAATTTTGGGGAGACTGAGGAAAGCAGTGGAACATGCAAGCAGAAAATCACAGCTTTTAGATACTCATCAGCACTACAGAAGCACACAGCTGCAAGTTCATGGTGTGTATTAGACTATCTTATGAATAAAAATGGCACGCCTTAAGACATACTTGGAATTGAGCATGCTGCTTAATGATTTTTAATTTTGTTAATATCTCTAGTTGTTGTAGAATGTGGAATCTTAGAATGTATTTTGCTTATTACTGTTTGGATGGGCTTTTTCTCCCGTTCGAATCCAATATTTCTCGGCATGTGTAATGTAGATGGAGCTGACAGTGCCCAGGCTGAGATAATTTGGAATCGTTCCGAGCGAGCTGCGCGCTCCCGGCGCAGGCAGGAGTTACTGTCAGTGCGCAGCGCCCTCCTGTGACCGTCCCCCGGAACTGCAGGGAGGGAAAAGTGATGCCGGCAGCGAGTCACCAATTTTAAAACCTCTTTTTTTCACAGCCTTAAAGAAACATTGAAACAAGAGTAAAGCGCCAAAGCCATTACGACTAATTTTTTTTTTTATTTAATGACATATTAGTACAGAACACAATCTAGCAGGTTATCCAAACCTGGCCAAGATACTGCTTTGTTATGTCCTACTAATCAGTCCTCTTGGTAAATCTGATTTACAGCCGCAGTAGATGACAGAAACATTTTCAGAGCTCTTGTTTCTTATAAAAAGAGAAGGATTTTTACTAAGAAATAATACATGGGACATGCTATTATAAGGGAAAGTAATCAGAAAAAAGCTTCATGCTCTGGTCCACATCAGCAGGCAAGACTACTTTCAGGGAGGCATAGGTAAGGCAAGGGCAAGTTGTCTGGAGCTGCTCAGGAAATTGCTTGGGTTATGTGGCTCCTCAGAGGCTCTCTTTTGGCCTTAGTTTACTGTGCAACAGAGAAAGCAAATTCAGTCACAGCTCAGCATAATTACTTGAATTAATGAAACAATCCCGCAACTTTAAAATGCACAAATACATAAAAGAGATGTTTATTTCAAGTTAATATATTCATTTAAATCAAATCCTGTTAAGAATCTACTTACAGGGCACCTGCAGACCCCTGGCAGGGAAGGAGAGGATGCACTCAGGACACATCATATCTTCATCTGTGCAGGCACCGCTTGAAATCAGCCTCGGTTAGAGACTTCTTTAAACAAGATCAAGCAAAAACGACAAGACCACTCCAGTTTTCAATATTCTCACACTACTCATCCTCTTCCTTTTACTCTGGTGAGAGCAGCTTATTTCTGGTCCAGCTGTATTTAGATCTAACTTGTTCAGTGGCACGGATGATGAACTCTGAAGGGGTCCAGTTCCAATAACCACACTGTCTGTCTGCCTTGATGCAGATATGAGCAAAACAGCACTCAAATGGAAAATATACTCAGGTTTTCAAAGGGAGTCAGATCTCTCTGCCAAAAAAACAAACAAGCAAACAAACAAAAAATACCATTTTAATTCATCCTTCATTGGGTGCACAGGATTTTAAAGAAAAATACTAACCAACCAAACACAAAAAAAGCAAAACAAAACAAAACAAAACCACCTGATCAAACTGCCTGAGAAAGCTCCACTGAGTCCCTTTTCTGCATGTTTTGCTGGTCCACACTCTCTGTTTCCCCTTTTATTTCTGCTTTTACCATGCACACTTTGCCCTTAGTTACTAGCACAAAGCAATACAGAAAAAGGAAGGAGAGCTATATAGGACATCCCAGTTATGCATGGTCCTGCTTTCAGTTACCACAGACAGAATTTGCCACCTTACAGAAATGGTGAAACCCTCTAGTGCCAGCAGAATTCAGCCCCCATCAGGCTCCTCTCCACTAAAACAAATTTCTGCATGTAAGTCAGGAGAACCTTGTGAAATTTGTCCATTGCTAGACCCACGGAGATGACCAGAACTTATCAAACTGCACTGATCTGAAGACTGCTGCTTCATGCAGAGCATCATGCAATCTTCCTAGAGGTTGTGTGGAGTGGAATACCAGCAGCACCAAAATCAGACACAATTCCTAGTTGTTTTCAATACTAAAGTTTTATAGAAGAGATAAAATGCCTGTTTGAAAAAGTACATTTCTCCATCATTCCTCACTTTGTAACATTTATTACACATATAAACCAGTGCAGTATCCTCAAAAACCTACAATTTTTACATAGTGTCATGCTATATCAGGCTTTGAATAATTTAGAGCAATAGTATATCTGAAGACTTACAAAAAGGACAAGGTTATGAAACTTGATATTTACTCTGCAGTTATGGGACAAAGAGGAAATATCCCAGTTATAACTGATAAACTGTAAGAGAAAATGCTTCCAAACAATCAATCTGGATAATACATTTATCTTTTTATCATATACATACCTGATTCTACAAATATTTTACAACCCTTTTTTTTTTCATGTAATACATTACATGAATTAACAAACTTGTGAAGCAAAGTATATCATAATTCCAAAAACTGAAGAAGCAACCTGAAATCACTTTATATACTTCACTTTCTAGAACATACTTTTAGGTTTATTTAAATGCAAAAACAAGAAGTCTAGCTCTCTAGATGTGACTTATAATTTTGGTATACCTTGTACCATTCCTGTTCATCCTGGTATCTTTAAAAATGGCGATAATTAAGCTGAATGCAAATACAAGTCCAATCCTGTTAAATTTATTATGAGGAAGTATTTGTAATCTTTATTGCTAATTTTCCCTTATGCTATTGCTTTCTCTAGGAAGATGCTTGAAGAGGACGTTCCTGTTGCAGTTTTCTCTGAAGATTTCTGCACATGTGTGTTGAGTTTATTCAGCAAATGACCAAAAGACTACTAACATAACAGAGCATGACAAAGATACCAATCTCTTAGACCATTTAGCTTATAACCAAAATTACAAAGTTTTATTTTATCAGCATCAATGCTGATTGCCACAGCTGCTAATAAGGCAAAAATGTCCACTTCCCTTTTAAAGTCTTGAAAATGTCAGAGGAAATAGAAAATATTAGTTTATCTCTCTAGTCAGACTTCATCAGCTACACAGACTGACTAACTATGGATGTTGGTTTGCTTAAGAACCAAGTATTCTCTAAGAGAAATTGAAAGCAGTCCAGGAAGTCATCAAGAAGTCAGATACAAGGCCCATAGGCCACTAGAAAGTGGTTGAAAACAGAAAAAAACTATCAAAGGCATCTCTGTATTCCTCTAACTACTAGAAATGCTGTACAATGCGTATTCTACATATATGTTCATAGCACATTAAAAAAAACCCTTCCTTTTCATTCACTTTTTCAGAACTGGTATTCACAGTAGTGATATATTCTCTAACAAAGAAAGGAGACCTCTCTAGAAGGATATTTCAGTCTGCTTCTCATTGCTAGTCAATAGACTGACAGAAAATAAAATGTTCCTTTTAATTGCAACTTTCTTACTGAATATGTATGTAAGTGACTGAGATAGTATGGAAGATCTCAAAAGATTCTTGATAACACAGTTTATGGAGTTGAATCCCTGCTTCTTCCCCTCACTCCCTCATGGAAACTCACATCCTTTGCTGCAAGTCAGTAAAACCAAGTGAGTTATTGTATACTCTGTCTTGGGCCCAATTTGTATTTAAACTTAACACAGTGATAAGATAATTACCTTTATTTCTGCTTTATATTACAGCAAAACTGAGACAAAGAACACTTTGGTATTTTTTCTTCCCAATCTGATGCCAAACAAGCTTTAAATCTGACAGGCAATTAATTTTTGAGGGTAAAAGTAAACAAAGAAATAGGAAGGTTTCATGCTTTGTTATACATCTTTAAGTGAATTTATTTGCAATATAATATGTGCTTGAAAACCTTACTCTGACTAAACCGTTTTTTATTCCTACTACTGGCTTAACTCCTGCAGAATAGGTTGCTTTGCATACGTTAGCTCTCATCTCTGAACAAAAACTCAACCTCAGATCTGAAAAGTCATATGGAAAAAGAGAGTAATAACCCAGCAATATTTCAAGGGAGGTGGGAAACCCCAAAAATTCAGCATACTTGAAGAGAAATTATCATCAGCTCAGACTATATCTGATTATATTCTGTATCAGCACAGTTGCACAGGCACATAGTGCATTTACACAGGTCTAGTGCATGAGATGGAATCCTGTTCCTTTTCTAAATATTGTCTTTTCCAAGGACATAGGCCATATTTCACCCATTAGATAAAAGAGTTATGACACATAAAAATGGAGAGGTTTGTTGGGGTTTTTTTTCACATCTGTTTATTGAAATTATGTACAATAAATATGTTGTTCAATGTGTAATTTCTGTGGCCTGAAGTATACAATTTTATGCTCTCTGTTAGAATCTTAACAAAACCAAACATTTCTGGCACTAATAAAATAAGACTCTCGAAACACAAAAACACTAATAGAATGGCCCAGAATATCCTAGAAATACGATAAAATTTTTTTTTAATACTTTTGAGCACTGAGAGCATGGCTGGAGTAGTCAGATTTTCACAGAAACCTGTGCCATTACACTAAGCACTCAGAAGTAAAATGTGTCATCTGCCACATCTGCTTTGTCTCATTGTTCCCAAAATCTAACAGAAGTCTAGCCAAAATGATGAATTGTCTAAGCTTAAAAGGGTTTAAAAGTAACAAAACAAATGTAGCCTGAGAATGCACAGTGTGAGGAGGGTAAAGGACAGATGGTACATCTTCAGGCTTGGGAAGCTTCCCATCAATAAACCAAATCTGTTATCACTTTGTCATGGGTGTGTCAGGAGTACAATGTCTTTAGACATCTACAGCACATGCAAACAGAAGAGGCAATGTAAAATAAACATAGAAGATTATGACTTGCTAGTTAACCATACCTGAATTCCACTGATGATCCCAGCAGGATTGCACTTTTACATGGAGTTTGGTCCACCTTATACCATGTAGTCAAAGCTCAAGGATTTTCTTCTTCATCCATTCATACCTGGAGTGACACTTCAGAAAGCTCTGTTCAAAGGGATTGCTTGTCTGCTAGGAAAAAAAAAAAA